>JBBBWG010028268.1:0-43074 GCA_037176905.1 Azolla pinnata
TTCTCTTTTTTCTTTCCCCCCCCCCCCCCCCCCCCTCCCCACCCCCCATTTCCAAACCTTGTTGTGTAATTTTGTGTGGTTCCCCTCTTTTATTGCCGAGAGCTGCTTTTATTCCCCCCCTCCCCCCCCTCGTTTTGACTATTTTTCTGTTGAGTTTAATTATGAATGAATCGATGGATGTTGGTTTCCGCAATTGTGTCGCTGTTCTTCTGGGTCTCCTTTGTACTTGTTTCTATCATTGCTGGAATATCTCAGATGAATGAACCCCAACCCCACTTTGTGGCGGTGGGTGGCATCTTTTGATGGCCGCTTAATCTTGAAAAGATGCTGCTGGGAGGACTTAAGAATTATTCTCTCTGCCGGGTAAGTCGCTGTAACTCGTCCTGTAAGCGCTCAAAGGAATGTGGTAGAAAACAGTTTTCTGGCCCTGTTTTACTATGTATACAAGTGGTCTGCTTAAAATGTGTAATTCCTCATAGATGATGATGATGATGATGATGATGTGTTAACCCTGTTTATATTTTACTCCAGCTCCTGCTGTGCACTCGGCTCGTTGTAATGCGAGGGTGTATTATCGATTGCTAAAACTGATACCTACAGCATGATCTTCATTTGCTGCTCGGGCTGATTTCCTTGTTTTCCTAGGGGGCTCTCTTTAATGGCAGCTGGCGACTTTACCTTGACCTGCGTTTAAGATCTCGTGGCTTCCTTTAAGATGATGAGGTGCGCCTGCTGATAATGGCAACTGTCTTAGCAAAGTAATACCATGTTGCTTGACGAGTTCTTTTTTATGTGTCTTGCTGTATTGGAGCAAAAAGCCTTGGAAGATGTCACCATTGCGAAACAGTTTCCTGAAAGGGTATGCTGTGATCTGTGCCCCTGCATATGGTGGCTGGTGTTATGAACCCTATTAACTTTCTTTTGAAAGCCAGCGTGATCGCTCTTTTGTAGTCGAACTTTCTCCTTAGATTCCTGAGTCGATACACATGCAAATAAATCACTGTTACTCGGCAGTTCGGTGCAGGAACGATCCGTGATTCCACTGGGTCAATGTTAATGTGCTGCCACTCGTGTTTAGCACAGATGAGAGGTATTTATTGCTAGTTGTGCATTGTATATGATAGTGATGCAATTTCACTGTGGAAAATTTTACAGGAGTTCAATATAACCGGCCTTGAAAACACATGATGATAATATTGGGATCTATTTCCCTAGCTGCTGGAGAATCATGCAAATCTGAGGAATACTACATTGTGTCGTTTGCAACAATCATGAGATGTATATATGGCAAGAGCTGCATAGAGGTCATAATCTATAGCCGTGCAAGAACGGTGAACTTGAGCTGGTAAAAAGTAAATGCCTGTGCAAGATACAGAATGTCACAGCACATGTTTCGATATCATGGCTGTGGGATTTTGGTGCAAGGATCTTCTCGAGCAGTAAAACTCAGAATTCCTTCGCTGCTAGATAAATAAACGCCACGTATATGCGACAAAACAATCGGTCGTCCAGAAATCCTGCTTTTATGTTTCTCTCGGCTTTTTTGTTTTACTGATTTCAAAGGCTCTTCTTGCTTTTGCCCATGTTTCCGTTTGGAAAGATGATCGTGACTTCTGGTGCAGCGATCGCTGGAAATGTTTGTTTTTGTTTGGCTCGAGGACAAGTATCGGTTTCAAGAGCATGTGGGGCACGACTTGCTTGGACTTCTCGAGGTGTGTGTAGTATATATAATTGAGATTTCCTTTTTGATGGTGGGGTGTGCCTTCTTTCTGAGTGCAGCCATAAAGAAAGCTCTGTTCTAGAGCTGTATTACAGTATTTGTTTCAACTACAACAGTGAAAAGAAAGTAGCTATAAATATAAGCAATAGCTAACATGTTAATGGGCAAGATTTGCTACCTATGATGACAGGATGATGATGGAATACTACCTACTTTGTGCATTGCTTCCGAGTAGCACATGTACATACACATCAACATCAATCACTGCTGATCCAAGCTATGTATGTATTTTAACCCCCCCCCCCCATCACCATGTCTCCTCTTTTCCCTCGAGCCATGTTCGTAATTAGCTTGTGTTATTCTAAATGATTCATCCATAGAGTGAAGAGGATCGAGCTTGAGTTGAAATGGTTTACAACCGCATTTGCTTCCTAATGATAAGACTGAGGAATCTGTCATTGTTTTGGGCGATATGACTGCCTCCATATCTGCGCCATGTTAAATTTGATTCACCATGTGGAGAGGCTGAGGCTTCTCTAAGATCGGTCTGTTGCAGTGAGTGCGTTTGCCTCTTAAAACAAAGAACAGATGAATCTGTCATCCAAGATCCGTTTCTCCATTGTTTTGGGCAAATATGACAGGTTTGCTGCTGTGAAGTTTTAAATTGTTCACCCATCATGTGCATAGATCGATCTGTTGCGGTGTATTTATTTGCCTCTAATAATTAAGAACTGATGAATCTGTCATCCAAGATCCGTTTCTCCATTCTTTTGGGCAATATGACAGATTTGCTGCCTCCATATCTGTGAAACTTTTAAATGATTCATTCACAGATCATGTGGATAGGCTGGGGCTTTTCTTTAAGATCGATCTGTTGCAGCGTATTTGCCTCTTAATAATTTAAGAACTGATGAATTTGTCGTCGAAGATCCAATTCTCCATTGTTTTGGGCAAATTTGCTATCTCCAATGGCTCACCGATCGTGTGGATAGGCTGCCTCTTAGATATAAGAATTGATGAATGTGTCATCTAAGATTCATTTCCATTGTTTTGGGCAATATGACCACTTGGTGTGTCATTTTTAATGTTTCACACCCACAAGTGGTGGTTAAAAAAAACTGTTCAGAAGCAAAAGACTGATAAAAATCTATCAACCAAGATTTCATTTCCATTGTTGTGGGCAACATCTGACCAATTGCAGGCCACCAGCACTGGCTTTTGACATGCTGAATCATCTGTCAGGCTCAAATCAAATTGTCTCTACGGGTGAGAGAATCAAAGCCATACTGAAATCATCTGTCAAGTTTCAAGCAAAAGGAAGGAACAGACACCAGTGTTTTATATGGGCAAAAAATTATGACTTTTTGCTGCCGAGTCAACTCAAAGCAGTCCAGATGATGAAGATGAGACAGCGCCACTTCTCTCTTCGTTCATTCATTTATGGCTGAGACAATGTTTGTGAAGATCAATCAAAACGTTGTTGCTGCTGCTCATTTCTATTTTGACTGCCCTGTGTGATGGATGATTTGCAGACAGAGATAAAAAAGCTCCGAGAAAAGGCATGTTTTTACTGCGCATTGTGATGGATTTACACAGAGACATAAACAAAGCTTTGAAATGCATTTTTGGTGAAAACAAGAAGAGATTTTGGTTTTGGCAGGGACCTCTCGAGAGCAGTGCTGATTGATGATGGTGGGCTTAAGAAAATCCTCCTCTTCTTTCTCAAGGTGCAGGTAAAATGTAGTAACATAGAGCAAAAAACAATGTTGACCTTCAATTTTGACAGGCACAAATACTGCACAGATATAGGAGCAGCAAAAACCCTGAAATTCTCCTCAATTTTTGGCAGGGACAAATACTTGCATGTAGCAGCAGCAACATCATCAAAAGAACAAACACTTCCATAGATTTGTACACGAAAAAAACAGCACATCCCTTTTCTTCATCGTCAAAAAACAATCACAAACACAAACCAGTCTGCGAATGGGAGAAAGGCTCTCAAATTCTCAAATTATTCCCTCATTCCTCAGGTATGTATGTATGGTCTTCCTATATATAGTTTGATTTTGGTAAGGTTTTATGTTTTGTTGCCTCGCTTACATGATTTGACTCCACGTAGCAGCCTGATGCTGTCTTGTTTTTCATAGATTATTCATGGGTCTTTGATCAAAGAATCATCAGCAGATTTGTACACACTAAAACACCATATCCCTTTTCTTCATCATCAAAACAAAAGAACAATTCCTTCATCATCAAAAAACAATCACAAACACACAAACCAGTCTGTGAATGGGAGAAAAGGCTCTCAAATTCTCAAATCATTTCCTCATTCCTCGGGTATGTATTATATATATATGTACTCTGTATCTCTATGTACATATTTTGATCGTGGTAATGTAACGTTTTTGGTTTTATTGCCTGATTTATACGACTCCATAGCTATATAGCCTGATGCTGTTCTGATCTAAGAGATTTTACTTCTGGGTCTTTTGTTGATCAAATCATGGACTCTTCCTCTCCTCATCGTCCGAGGAAGAGGATGATGATGATGAAGAAGCTGCCATGTCCTCGGCTTTGGACTTGCCGATGTGCAGGGCTTCTTTGGCCTTGCTAGCCATGCCTTCGACGGTCTCCTTCGCAGCTTGGCCGAGCTCCTGGATCTTCTCCATGCCGGAGCTCACCATGCCCGAGGCCTTGTCCTGAGCTTGGGAAGCTTGCTCCTTGGCCTTGGATGCGCTCTCCTGCGCAGCGTCTCCGGCGCGATCCTTCATCTCCGAGGCTCGATCCTTCATCTCCGAGGCCCGATCCATGGCTGCATCGCCAGTCTCCCTCGCCTTCTCTGCTCCTTCCTCCATGGCTCCTTTGGCCTTCTCCTTGCCCGCCTCCAGCCTCTCCTTTGCAGCTCCGGCTATGTCCTCCGCCTTCTCCTTCCCTCCCTCCATCGCCTCCTTCGCGCTGCCCTTGGCCTCGCTCGCCTTGCCCTTGGCTCGCTCCGCCATGTCCGCCGCCGCATCTCTGGCGCTGCCATGCTCTTCCTTCTCCTCAGCACTCTACATAGGCAAGAACAACGACAGACATCGGCTTAGATTCGGCCCAAAAGCCGACAGGAAATGGAAAAAGCTCATGAATCTGCAGCAAAAGGGCTCAAAGAACCAGAAAAAAAGAAAAAAAGGGTCCAAAACCCCCCGGGAAAACGGCCTAGATTCAGCCCCAAGCGGGCAGGAAACGGAGGAGCTCATGAATCTGCAGGTCAAAGAACTGGCAGGAAACGGAAAAGCTCATGAATCTGCAGCAAAATAGCTCAACGAACTGGCAGGAAACGGAAAAGCTCATGAATCTGCAGCAAAATAGCTCAACGAACTGGCAGGAAACGGAAAAGCTCATATGAATCTGCAGCAAAATAGCTCAAAGAACAGGAAAAAGAAGGGGCCCAAATCCCCTCGGAAAACGGCTTAGATTCAGCCCCCAATCCGATTGGAAATGGAAAAAGCTCATGAATCTGCAGAAAGAGCGCTCAAAGAACAGGCCAAAAAGAGCCCAAAACTCCCCCCCCGGAAGACGGCTTGGAATCGGCCCCAACCGGACAGGAAACGGGAAAAGCTCATGAATCTGCAGCAAAAGAGCTCAAAGAAACAGGAAAAGAACCTCTCTTCCTTGATGAATCTCATCAGGTGAGTGTACGGGAAGAGCTCATGAATCTGCAGCAAAAGAGGTCAAAGAAACAGGAAAAGAACCTCTCTTCCTTGATGAATCTCATCAGGTGAGTGTATGTATACATACATTGCTGGCAAAGTCCCTGCGTTGGGCCGAGATTGCAGCCGCCGATGATGACGAAGAAGGAGACGATGAAGACCAGAAACCGAACTTCATCGACATGCCATTGCTCTTCTTCGCCTGCAACAAGCTGGATCGATCCACGGAGCCTAGAGGCTGCAGATTCAGTCGAGCCGCAGCCGGCGGCGCCTTCATCGTCGTCTTCGCCACCGCAGTCGCAGCAAGGAAGCAGCGTGCCAGAGACATGGCGGGAAGGTTATCGTTCTTCCTCCTGGTACTGCAGCGGGAACGATCGAGGAGACTCGGGGTGGAGCTGCTGCGATGGAGCCGAGATGGAGCAGCAGTTGCCGCAACGTGGTAGCTATGGCAGGGGATCAAGCAGGGCAAGCCCAGAGCTCCAATGGCCATGAAACAAACAAAACAGCAAGTCTCGAGTTGTAGCCGAGCTATGGCGGCAGGAATCTGCTGCTTCTTCTTCTTCTTCTGCTTCTGCTGCTGCTGCTGCTGCTGCTGCTGCTGCTGCTGCTGATGATGATGATGATGAGATGGAAAGAAACGAAGATTGAGCTAGGTTTTTAGCAGAGATGGTGGAGGAGGAGGAGGACCTGCGCAGAAGCCCAAATTTAGCAATGGAGGAGAAAGATCATCCTCATCATCATCGCCATCGTCGATCAAGCTCTGCGCTGGCCTGCATGCAGAGCAACAGGAGACAACCTCCATCGCCATCGCCATCGCCAGCGCCATCGCCCATCGCCCATCGCCACCTGTCTCATCATGCATGAATGTGCTCCGTGCCGTGCGCATGCATGCATGCGTGCATGCATGTCCGATGGTGGTGGATCCGCATCTGATCATTGGATGAGGATCCCCACCACGGCATGCATGAACGTGCTCCTTGCCATGCGCATGCATGCATGCATGCATGTGTCCGACGGTGGATCCACATCTGATCATTGGATGAGGATTCATAACGGCATGCATGAATGTGCTCCATGCCATGCGCATGCATGCATGTGTACGATGAAGGATCCACATCTGAGCATTGAATGAGGATTCATCACGGCATGCATGAATGTGCTCCATGCCATGCGCATGCATGCATGCATGTGTACCATGGTGGATCCACATCTGATCGTTGGATGAGGATTCATCACGGCATGCATGAATGTGCTCCATGCCATGCGCATGCATGCATGTGTACGGTGGTGGATCCGCATCTGATCATTGGATGAGGATCCACTGCGGCATGCATGAATGCGCTCGCTGCCATGCGTATGCATGCATGCATGCATCTGTACGATGGTGGATCCGCATCTGATCATTGGATGAGGATCCATCCATAACGGCATGCATGAATGCGCTCGTGCCATGCACATGCATGCATGTATACGATGGTGGATCCGCATCTGATCATTGGATGAGGATCCATCCATAACGGCATGCATGAATGTGCTCAGTGCCATGCACATGCATGCATGCATGCATGTGGACGACGCTGGATCCGCATCTGATCATTGGATGAGGATCCCAACACGGCACGCATGAATGTGCTCGGAGCCATGTGCATGCATGCATGTGTACGACCTTGGATCCGCATCTGATCATTGGATGAGGATCCCAACACGGCATGCATGAATGTGCTCGGTGCCATGTGCATGCATGTGTATGATGGTGGATCCACATCTGATCATTGGATGAGGATCCATCACGGCACACATGAATGTGCTCGGTGCCCTGTGCATGCATGCATGCATATGCATGTATACGATGGAGGATCCGCATCTGATCATTGGATGAGGATCCATCCATAACGGCAGGCACCGTCCATGCACATGCATGCATGTATACGACGATTGATCGGCATTTGATCATTGGATGAGGATCCATCCATAACGGCATGCATGAATGTGCTGTGCATGCATCCATCCATGCATGTATATGATCATGGATCCGCACTCTGATCATTGGATGCATCTTCCATGGATAAGGACCCATGCATTGCACTTTGCGTTGTCACTTGATGGATCCTCATATGCCATGAATGCATCTTCCAGAGACAAGGATCCATCAAGACATGCATGCATGATTTGGATTTGTACATAGAAGTGCACACATGCATGCATGCAACTGTAATTGTAAATGTGCATGCATGCATCCAATAGAACGTAAGATTGGAGGTTGTTTCCACCTCCAATCACATAGACAAGTCCAAATATTGACAAGAAATAGTCTGACCAAAATCTACTTCAGTTTTTCTGATAATTTGTGCTATGTAAATTTGGACTAACTAATGGAAGGATATTATTTTGGAAAAAAAAGAAAAAAAAAGAACGTAACATTTGCAAGCTTCTGGCTTTGCAAACACGAGTGTAAGTTTGCACACGTTTACGAATGTTATGAGCAAATGTTATGTGTTTTTTTTAGAAGAAAAAATCATGCTTTTGGCTTTGCAAACACGAGTGTAAGTTTGCACAAGTTTACGAATGTTATGAGCAAATGTTATGTGTTTTTTTTAGAAGAAAAAATCATGCTTTTTTTTTCCTGTTTTTATGGAAAATTAATACATGTTTCATAACATTTAAATGTTTTATTAAATTTACCATTTTGCTGGTCTGAAACATACATTTGGTGATTTATCAATCTCGAATCATTCAATCATTCAATCATTTGGTGAAACTCTCCGCAACTATCTCCATAGTTCCTTTAAAGGTCACAACACAGACAACTTATATGTCTATATAGTTCCTCAAAAGTCATAACACACACAACGATCGAACACGTAAAGACCAATTGTTTGCTCAAATCGCCGAAAGGCTAGCCAAATTTCCACCTAAGGGGCCGATTCTTTCTCGAAACACCGAAAGGCTAGATTTCCACGCGAAGGTCGCAACGCCCGAAGGCTTATTACAGCCTGAAACAATACAATTCACTAAACGCTCGGAGGTCAAATTTCCTTTATACAAAGGCCAATTCTTAAAAGTTTTGAGACTTGAACCCGAAAGTCCTTACACAAAGACAAAGTATCCCTACCACTTGAGCTATCAAGTCAGAATAAGTGAATCATTTCATGCAATTATATTTTGATACATCATCATTTGTCATGATATGCATGTGCTTCCTCTCAAGGACCCATCAAGATACGCATACCTTGCATGCATGTATTGTAAGGTGTACATGTTCATGCATGGTGTTATTGATAGATCCACTCGATGTTTCGCTTCTCTTTGAACTATATAATCACAACAAATTAGTTAATTATCTTATTGGGTTGAAGAGGTTTATATGATGTGATTAGAGTAAATGTTATGCTGATTGCGAAGGATCCTTCATTCACTACCTGTAGTTGTAAAACAATAAGTTATTAACTATATTTACAATGGGACCCAAAGAAGCATGTATGTATATACGTACGTGTACTATTGGGGACAGGTCCCTCTCTGGGAAAGATGGGCGAGCTGACAGGCTTTCGGCTTCGACAGCAGATGGGATTTCCAAATGGGCTTTTTTTTTTAAAGATTCAGAGTTTAGGGTTTAGGGTTCAGGGTTCAGAGGCTGAAGCCTTGCAGTTTAAGGCCATAAATAAAGCTTAGAGTTTAAGTTCCAGTGTCTCAAACTTAAGCATTTTAACTAGAGATGGTCATGGTTTCTCTCCACATCATGAAGAAGCCATTTCTTCCCTTGCTTTCCAGAAGGAAGAAGGGCCCAAAAGAAATGGCTTCTGGAGCTGTAGAATGGCATATATATATATATATATGTCATACTAGTAAAAAGAATAGTTCTTCATTGTTGCTGTTAACACCCTTCTCTTGCTTAAAGCCCTTTTGAAATGTCTCAACACACATGTCTGAGGAAAGTTTTGCAGTTGCAAGGGGTCGATTACGTAAATGATGCGATCATATGTATGTATACATATATGTACGCTCGCAAAAAGGAAGAGAGAAAAGTTGCCCGACGACGACGGGTCCGTGGCCCCAGATCTACCACCAGGGTAGTGAAAAAAACAGATGGATTCGATTCTCAGCATGTGCTCAATCCGCGATGTAGCCCCACCCCATCGTGCCCGTTCTGGTGGCCTTGGTGCTCTGACAGATCGCCTGCTAGCGATTGCGATGCAGGCAAAAACACGTCGACGTTTCCGCGCCGCGATTAAGGAAATGCAGCAGATGGAGCTAGCGAAGACCCACATCTAGCTGGAGACGCAAGTTTCTTAATTCTCCGAGATTCGATCGGGCAAAAGAAGGGAGGGAAGGGGGAAATCCACAAGCTGCTTCGCCAGAAAGAGGGGGGGGGGGTGGTGATCAAACCGTGTTTTCAGAGCATTCCCGTTCGAGAAGAGATGGTATCAGTTGCTATGTCAAGAGAACGTCGACCGATAATGTCTCTTCTGCCAGCTGCTGCGGTCTGATTCCGATACAGTTTGTGCATCGGTTAAGTAACCCTCTCCGCGAGCCGGAGCGAGTTAAAAAACAAAATCCCATCCCTCGGAGTTCACACAATCCGCCAGCTGACACAAACAAACTGCCGCCGTCCTCTCTTCTGCCCAGCTGCCGCAGATGCTCGGCTATCCGATCCGAGGCACTTCCATCAGACGCTGCTGTGTGATCCGATCCGCTGCGTCCGATGCTTCTGCCAGTTGGCGCGAGCTAAATCAAGAATCTAACCAGCGAATTACAGCAACCGCCACTGCTCTGCTTCGGCTCTGCTTCTGCTCAGCCACCTGCGTGATCGGATACGGTACCTACATCAGCAAGTAGTTCGTCGAGTTATAAAATGCAAAAGAAATCCATGCATCGAATCGATCGGAGCCGGGAGTTTGTATGCTGTGGAGGGGGCCAGATTGTGCAGCTGGAAGTGGACGAGAATTTCCTCTCCGTTTAGCGGCCAATTGATTAATAATAAGAACAAAGAGAGAGAGAGAGAGAGAGAGAGAGAGAGAGAGAGAGAGAGAGAGAGAGAGAGAGAGAGAGAGGTTTAAGAGGATAAGGATAAGGATAAGGATAAAGTACCCCCCTTAATTACACGATTAAACATCCCACTTAAGCCACTAATCGCAGCGGAGGCCATTTTTATAAATTTAATTAATTCTCCCCCAACTTCGTCTCCTTCCTGCTCCTGCTTCCGCCATCGCCATCGCCATCGCCATCGAGCCCTAACCCTAACCCTAACCCTAACCCTAGCCCTAGCCCTAATCTCCTTCTGTCTTCCCTGTCTCTTTCTCGTTCTCCTTTTCGTTCCGGTCGCATCGAGCTTCGTGGAGCGCCCTGTTCCCGACCGACCGATCGATCGATCCACACAGTACGTCCTGCAGCGTACCCTAAAGCGACACAGAAAGGGGGAAAAGAAAAGAAAATATCTCCCTCCTCCTCGCCTCGGCCCCTCTCCCCCCAGGCCTCAAGCTTCTCCATAAGTACGCGCGGAAAAGAAAGACGTCTGAGCAGAGAGGATCAGAGAATTCCCCGCTTCCCACTGAATGAATCCTTGCGATCCTGGTCCCTGCTGGCTACCAATCCGCTAAGATCTTTTGCTAGATTAGGTTCTCTATTCCTCAGTGAGGGATCGATCGATCCGCCATCAATCCGCCATCAATCTGCCATCGATCCGCCATCGATCCGCCATCGATCTGCCATCGATCCGCCACAGAAGCTGTCTTTTCTTCCCCCGATCTATTGAGACATTGCCCGCAAACCCTGAGAGGTCGAGGATTCGATATGGAACGGTGAGGGTGAGTGGAGTTTGATGTGAAAAGAAGCTCGTCGTTGCTGACTGGTCTACTCCGCCTCCTCCATTTTCTGTGGCAAAATCTGGCTTGATCAACACACACATATATATACACCGGAAGATTCATCGCAGAATATTTGCTAGCTCTTGTTGGCAGAGAAGGAACCACCTGAAGATCAATGAGCGATCAGTGCCTCAGCTTCGTGATGACTAGTGTGCGGTGGAGACAGCCGTGGCAAAGCAGCGTTTTCCTCAGGATCTTGCTGAAACTCGGATCGTCATGGCCTCTCATTTACCCTGCCATCTCACAATACATAGACACTATAGCATCAGAAAACAACGAGAACGGTGAAGAGGAAGATGACGATGGTGGTGTCGATGATGACGATGATGATGAAGACGAAGAAACTGAAGGAAGAAATTCGGCTAATATATCTTATGAAGAAGAAGAAGAAGCAGCAGCAGCAGAAGAAGAAGAAGCAGAATATGATGATGACGGTGATGGGTTGTATCCGTGGATACAAATGGAAAGAAAGTGGTATATATCGAATGGTGGAAGCGACAGGATATCCCTGTTCTCTCAGAGGGGGAGGAGCAAAGAGATCAATCAAGATTCCATGCTCGCTTGGGAGGTACACTCAATCCATATCTGCGAGTAGCGAGGATCTCTGTGTTTGTCTAGAGCTAAGAAGACCTGAAATGCATACAAATCTCACCATATACATAGATCTGCATATGCATATAGATGCTATATTATGTGTATCTGTATATATATGTGGAAAATCCACGCATTCCTACCTGTATATTTTGTGAAATCCATATGTATCTGTGAGTTGTGGATGCGGTACCAACAAGTTCTAGTTTTGAATCACAGTGTCTGCTTCCATTTAAAATTTTTCTCTGCAGAGGTTTGGCGGTGAGGAAGAGGCTCAAGGAATCATGTTTTGTGGTGTCTTTGATGGCCATGGCAGAGACGGGCACCGAGTGTCGAGAAGCGTCAGGGATCGCCTGCCCAAGATACTGGCCAGGGCTTGGCAGCATCGGCGGCTACCTTGTCTCGAAGATCGGAAGCATTACCATAGCTCTTCGACATCAAGCTGTTCAGATGACAGCGAGTCTGATACTGATTCGATGATGATGACGATGACGACAAGGACGGCGGCGGCGAGGGATCCATCCCACATCTTTGCATGGAAAGAATCGTTCCTTGCAGCGTATGGGAAGATGGACAAAGAGCTCGCGAGGCGAGATTTCGATGCCCTCTCGAGTGGCACAACAGCGGTGTCCCTCATTAAACAGGTACTCTGGTGGTTCGATGCTCCTCCATACTGTCATCCTGCCTTTGTTCGGATGCTCTTTGCTTGGCGTAATCACGCGGTCGATGTCAGGATGAAATATTCATGATCTGTATGTGTATATATGTCTGCGTGTTGTTCACTCCATCGGACTGTTTCACATTAGCAGTGTGTGTGCCTCTATGTGTACTCTGATCATTGAGTCTTCATGTCACTCTCTTGTGCTCCTATTGCAAGAGCTGAATGTTCTTTGGCCGTTGCTCCATCCATGCTGGCTGGTCTTTGTATGCCATGAACCATGGAGCAACTGTTTGCCACTTTTGCTTACTGTTCATACATCATTGAAGCGATCATGGTCAAAAAGCAGACAGTCAACCACATGGTTAGTGTTTTCTGTGCTTGCCTGCTCCATAAGACGTCTAATGGATATTTAGATTCATCTTTTGTTTTGTCCGCCCTTTGTTTCATACCAATTCTGTGCTCAGTGCCTGAATGCATTTGTGTCTGCCTATTTGTACTTTCACAATTGTTAATAGTCTCCATTGCAGATCTGTAATGACTGATGTAAATGACCATAGCTTCTTGATATGGGTGTTAACCTTATGGTGCTTTCTTTTATATGTAGGGCGATGATCTCATTGTAGCTAATGTTGGCGATTCGAGAGCAGTTTTGGGAACCAGGGCGGACGATGACTCCATGCTGGCATTGCAATTAACAGTTGACTTGAAACCTGACATACCAAGTAAGTAAAGCACAAGTGGGCATTAGAAGAAAATCATCCAGTTTGTAACTTAGCTCAATAGAAAATGGAAGAGATCTGCATTGTATTAGGTTTTCTTGTCTTAGTCTAACTATTGACATAACTGAACAGAAAAGTCACAATCTCCATAGTATATAGACAAAGTGGGTAGAACACAATGACTGAAAAGACAAGTAGGTTCTCAAAGTAAATATTAGAACAAAGTCACTCAGTTTCTAACTGATCTTGCAGGAAATAACGTAAGCTCTATACACTATGGATTTATTCCGTAACAATTGACACCGATGAGAAGAACAAATGAAAAGCTCATTGTGTTTGTGTAGACACAAAGTGATTCAAACTCAATGCCTGTAAGCATTGTTGTATCTGTCTATTCACATGTAGGTGGGTTTCTAAAGCAAACATCATGACAGAATCGTACAATTTCTAACCAATCTGAAAGGAAACAGATAAAATAAGATCTTTCAGAAGGATTAGAATGTGCTGGATAAAATTGCAATATGCATTGTATATTAGTGAACAGGACTAGGTTACTGGGTACAGACTAATAATATACTTGAATAGATGCAAACACTAAATATGTAGTAGATATACAACTGAATAGGACAAACGTTTACTTCAACATTGGACAAAAATGAATAATACACATTGTTTAGGTATACGAATGGACAAGCAAACATTGTGTAGAGATGCACAAAAAATAATTGATGTTCGTGAAAAGATGGCGACAAACAGTGTGCATGTTAGAAGTGTACTATATGTGAACCGTCCTGTAGGTATAAAAAAATAGATGCATGGACAAAAACACAAATGTATATGTAGCTTTGTAAATACATAGGATAAATAAAATTCTGTGATTTTCTATTTAAGATTACTGTTGAAATAAACAGGGGAGGCTGAAAGAATCAGGCGACTGAAAGGCCGCGTGTTTCCATTGCCGGAAGAGCCATCAGTCCATCGGGTTTGGTTACCCTATCGGAAGTCCCCTGGATTGGCCATGGCTAGGACTCTCGGTGATCATTGCCTCAAGGAATACGGTGTAATATCAGAACCTGAAGTCACCTACCGACGTCTTTCGCCAAAAGATGAATTTGTGGTACTGGCATCAGATGGGGTATGTCTCAATCATCTTATCCATTTGTATCAATATCAGTAGAAGCCTTTTAACGTCAAAAAATGCCCTAAACATTAGTTAAGTAAATGATTGATGATTGAATTTCATGTGTGAATAGAACTGTAGCATTATTTTGAACTCGACGTAATGTTTCTTCCATAAGATCATCTTGTTTTGAGCAGACTTTTTTTGGGTATACGTCTTAGCAAGTATTGCGCATTCTGGCACATGTTTTCAAATACCTCGATTCATTTAGAAGAAATCGGTTTTGTCTTTGCAAAGTTACTAGCAAAATCTTTACCGAATCTGTCGGAAAGACCGGAACATTCTGAAAATTTGTTTGGTTATTAAGTCATCCAGCAAATTTAGAGCTCTAAGACAGTTCTGAAACCGAGTTTGCAAGGATTGTTAATTATCCTTGATCCTTCTGTTGGCCAGGTCTGGGATGTTCTCACAAATGAAGAAGTTGTGGAGACAGTGGCATCCACATGCGACCGTTCCTTTGCTGCAAAAGCTGTGGTGGGGAGGGCAATAGATGCTTGGAAGGCCAAGAAAGCAAGCTCCAAGACTGACGATTGTGCAGTCGTTTGCTTGTTTTTTGTGTGAAATGAGTATATAGTTCAGATTCTGTTTTACCGACCAGCGTTATTCTTGGTCGCTGAGAGGAAGCCATTTGTTAGACTATAATGAGCATAATATATACCTATGGATCTCTCATCAATGACGAGAAAAAGTATCGAGGTCGAAATCTTCAGATTTGCCTACCAGAGGCCTGTTGTGAGTTCCAGATACATCAATATTGTTTTGATGCCCTGGCATATGATTATCTTGTTATTTCCTAACCATTGCTCAGAAAGGGCTCTTTGATTAGGGTAGGATGCGAAGAGGAATCATGATCTTCTTGATTCTCTGGGTGTATTGGGAATCCTTGAGGCTAAGCTACATCCTCATCCAACTGTAAACCTGCTTGTAAAAAAACTTTGGGTAGATGAAAGTTCTGTTTCTTTTTCTCATTTTGGATTGGACATCTGCTCATTGTCTGGTGCTTAGATGCTCTGCGACAAAGGCCAAGTAAGGAATTCAAAGCATCATTGTCTGGTGAGAGAAGAATGATTGATGATGATGACCGTCTGGTTTCTAATGTGGCTTTCAAAAGCCATGTGTGTGAGATTGCCCCCTTTCTTCACTAGTATTACTTACACAAGTTACAAAAAGCAAGAGATGTGCAGGAGAATACCTGTTTTTCAAAGACCCATATGTACTGCAACACGATAGCCATTGCATGGAGCGATCACCAAAGTCCATGATTCAGGCAGATCTGCATAACTTGTGTTGGTTCACTGGTACTGAATATGCCACTGTGGCACATATCCCAGCATTTCACGATTTTCTCTGTTGTTACCCTTTTTTGTCCATGGGGGAAGCGCCATTAAATTGATCTAGGCTTCCTTTCCCTTTGATAAAGGATGACAAGCTCCACAGAAAGATTGTTGCATGCTTCTTTCTTATACAGTCCAGCAGCAAATTGGGTACCATTCGTCTACATCCTTTTCCATGTAATCGGGTGAGTACCTTCATCAAGTAATTAATCCTAGCTTTACAAAGCACATGGACCTTGTTTTGATCCCCTAGTTGGTGGAACCTCATATGGCCCATTGCTTAGTGGCCACTATAGGTATGTGCACATATTTGGACTTCAACTTGTAGGGTTCACAAGATGAACTTTTCAGAAGGCCATGTTTTATGCAAGAAGTGATCTACGTAAAAGAAGTCGCTCCTATGAGAAGTTCACCCAAATGATTATATGCTTGATCTCAGGTGTACGGGAATTCAGCTTAATGGACAAAATATTTTTTATCTTACCGACGGTTCAATTCTTTTCAGCTTTGAAGTGGCCATGTGAAGATGGTGTTAAATATCTGTGATTATACAGTCTCGAGTTTGAGCTTCATGCCCCTTTGTATATTCGGTAGTAGAGCAAAGAAAGAATAAGGCATATTTGATCTTACCGAAGGTTCAATTTTTTTCGTCTTTGAAGTGGCATATTTGACTATAAAAAAGACAGCATTAACATCTGTGAGAGCCCACCACGGTATTGCTCATCAACTTTACTGATCATTTGTGCAAGAGATTTTTGAGCTGCAAAGAAAAAATTTATTTAAAGGTGCAGGGAAAACTGATACAGTATTCAATGTTGAACAGTAGACAACGAAGTGTGTTGAACTGATTGAGATGCACCGTGTTTTTTAACACACTTCATGTCGAGGGAAGGAAGCTCAGTCATCGACCATGAAAGCTGGAAATAGATGGACTCGGTATTGCAAGCGAGCTCTAGTTCATTACATTCAATATATGTATGTAATGGTTTGCAGCCCAAATTGAAAAACTCATTTTTCAAGCTATTTGGATGGATGCATATAATTCAGAAAAAATTATGCACCTCAGGTGTCAAAACTTAGTGAGGGAGGGAAAGAATGTGACCTCATCTTTAATTTACACAATCAAATCTGATTTAGTATGACTTAGCAAATATTGCAACTTCTTGTGCAGCCTCCTTAGTCATGAAGCACACACCGGAATGGCTAGGTTGCTCAAATGGATAACACCGCAAAGTAGCTCCTGTCTCCTCTTTTATCCGATTCTCTTCCTGGTCACTGCAACAGTATGGCGATAATGAATTTCACACCTCTTCTGAACCCATACCATCATACCTGTTTTCTGGAAATGGGCTCGAACCTAGTGTATACCTTCTAATTCTTCCATTTATTTAACTAGCTAATTGGTCGCTCTGATATAGTGGAGAGGTTGAATACCAAGGTTGTTAGGTATGGTATGGTACGTTTGGTATTGAACCGCTCCACTATACTTTCCTTTTTAAACTTGCAAACAAAATGTTTCTGTTTTGTACCTTCCAGCCCAAGGTCCCCTTGCCCATTTGCCTGCACTGATTGCCAACTTCAATTCTTCATACGATCCCACATCGACAATGTTACTGACAAAAGAAGACGTGTACTTCAGCATGATTCAAAATGTCTAAATAAACTTTACAAGATCTGGAGCATCCACCTGTCACGGAATGAAGTTGCTATTTTGAGAAGGTTTTCTTGAACATCCTGTAGTTTTTCTTTCACAAAACCTGTCAGAGTAAGAGCGTCCATGGAGATACCAAACATTTTTCCACTCTTCCCAGGAACATCTCTTCGAGAGATAACGACAGTGTTGTTGGCGACATCCCGAGGACCAACTTCAATTCTCAAGGGCACTCCCTGGGAAACAAAAGATCAAGAACAGTTTGATTGTAAAGAATCTCCAATTAGTTTCTTCATATCATATGTACATCACTGCAATGATTGATACCCTGCTAAGATCATAAACAAAATAAAGAACAATATAAACTATTGGACTAGTAACAAAAATATCTGAACATTAAAACACTCAAAAAGTCAAATTTGTGCACCCTGGGTACTAAATGTCGAAACATATGGCTACAAATTGTACCAAAAGTACAATAATGGAATACAAAACTATAAAAATAGTAATAGAAACTTATTTTTGTCAGTCACAAAACTTCATGAAATAAAATAACACATTGTTCAAACTCAATACTCCACTTGGTTCATGAATTTTATGAATCAAATACCTTCATCTCCCAAAAATTGAACTTCCAGCCAGGGGTCCTCTGTTCCAATGAATCCAGCTTTACACGGATATTTTCACTTTTAAGAGTGTTTTCTATGCTGACCGCAGCTGCCAATACTTTCTCTTTCTCATCATCATTTTTCCAAATGGGAACAATCACTACCTGCAATCCATTCATGTGTTACATTGACACAACCTAGGCATTACTTGTGTATCTGCTCATTATAATACCTGTACTGGAGCCAGCTTGGGAGGCAGCATCAAGCCTGTATCATCACCATGGGTCATGATTATTCCACCCACCATGCGAGTGCTAATTGCCCAGGAAGTTTGCCAAATATATTGATTTTCTCCTTGATTGTCCAGAAACTGTACATTTCCCTCTCATCAAATAACAGAAACATGAAAGTTTCACAACAGCAAAAATTACAATGATGATCGACCCAGGAAAAGAAAGCATGTCACGATCCATTACAAAACATAAAGAGTATTGTATTATGAAACCCCTACACATACATATTGCCACAATCACTGTGAACATTGCATCGGTTGCAAGTAACAAACAATACAATAACATAAACATCAATATACACGTTTGCATGAAAACATAAATTTCATGACCATTCTGGAAGTAGGTTAGGCCATACAGTATAGTAAACGAGGAACTTCAAAATCAACATAAAGCTCTATTAAAAATATTTTGCATGTTGGCCAAGATGCTAGATCCACCTGCCAACTACTATCTGCCAACACTCATCAATGACCATGCTGGTGAGATGTCTTAACAGAAAACACACAGAAAATAACTGCAATAGCTGCCAGTCCACAGATCACTTTCCAGATTCGTCAGTTGTGTTACCTGGGTATCAAATGCACGGGAAAAATTCTGCCCCAGATGATGGCTTGTTCCTGCTTGTAGGGCCTTTTTGTCACCCATCATTGCTTCAATAGTGTACGTGTGAATCGCACCAGCAAAGGTTTCCAATCGCGATTTTCTACCAACAATAACTGGGATTGCAGCTTCCTCAAATGCAAACTTGCGATAAATTTCAATCATCTGAAGTGCCTGAAAACATGTGAAACCAAATGCGTCATTGATTGTCAATAATCTTTTCAAACAGTTGATCAAATTTTGCCAGTTCACCAAACTGGGATCCCGCCATCCATCTACATGATCGATGAAGTGTAATATGCACATGTTCAGCTGCTCCTGTACGTGCTTTTCTTGGTAGAACATCCTAAAGATTGTAATATTTCCAACAGTCTTCCTATGATGAGTAAGTAAGCCATATCTGCATGGTACACCTAATTTCTAGTTCAAACTTACAACATTTTTCCATCCAGTACGTTACATAAACAGTCTTCGTATGATGAGTAAATAAGCCATATCTGCATGGTACAGCCAATTTCTAGTTCAAACATACAATATTTTTCCATCCCGTACGTTACATATGACATTGGATGATTTTTACCTCTTCCTCTGCTTCTTCTTCGGTTGCATGGCCAGTGTGCCCCTCTTGCCAAAGAAATTCGAGAGTCCTCACAAAAGGCTTTGTTCGCATCTCCCATCTGGTTACGTTCACCCACTGTAAGAAATTGTCATACATTAGTGATTTCAAGAGCCAGAAAGGAAAAAAAAACATCAGTTTTAGCTAATGATTTATATAAATGACCTGTTCTCACCTGATTTATTTTCAGAGGTAAATCTCGGTAGCTATGAATCCATTGGGTAAACATGTGGTTCACAATTGTCTCACTAGTCGGCCGTACCTAACCCACCCCTCCATTTAAACAGAAACAATCGTCCATCATTATTTTTCTTCATAGTCATCAAAAACACAATGTGTAATGGACAGAGTATCATAACAAAGTCTTGTTACATAGAAACTGATATTTAAGTTTTCGCAATTTGTTCTCCTGATACACATCAAGCCCATGCAAAAACAGTTACTACACTGCCAGCCTAGTTTATAGAACATACAACCAAAATAATGCACAGACACACACAAAGATGCACAACTTAATGTGCTGGGTGACTGTCCTTTCCAAATCCTGTTAGCTGTCTTAACTGTGGGTATGCATGATATGTCAAAAACACTGTGACATGTGGTTTTGCTAAGACTTTTACCTTCAACAGCAGCATAAATGCATAGAGCTCGTGCAAAATTCTCCATTTCTCATATTAAACTCATGGCATAGCTTGATGAAGACAAGGAAAACTTACTAAGAAGTTTCGTGCTTACCACCAGTTTTTCTTCAAGCTCCTTGCCACCCCCTATAGTGACCAACGCAAGCTCTGGACTAAAACCCTCCACATGACTAGCTTCCTTCTCGATAAAAGAGTAAGGAATAAACTGCAGACAAAATGAATGTAATAGGAGAACTGAAATACATGTTTGGCACAATAAAGTGACAATCTTTCTTAGCATTTTTTACCTGTGGAAAATACATATTGGAATGGCCAGTCTCCTTGAATTTTACATTCAGGTAATCCTGAAAACATATCAAATATTGGGGCATGAGGATTGCAAAGAATTGTACTTGTACACAATTTTCACATTCTGACACTCTAAAATGCCTGTTAAGTATTTAGATGCTTAAACCTAAATCCTTATTAATCTATCCATCATGAAAGGTAAAATTTTACACTTAGCTAGGGAAGCTTTTTACAGATCAGAACATTCTCATAATATGACTGAATTGTTCCCAATATATCGAAGTGTAAAGGCTACACAAGCAAAATCTCATTGCAATTCGCATAGGGAACTTTACACATTTAGCTGGGAAACCGATGGCATAACTGCCAATCAGATCAAATCGAATTGGGTACGAAATTCCAAGAAAATTATATAAATTCCCATACAAACTCCTTACCAATTTGTGCGACATATTCCTTGACACACAAAAATAAGATGTAAACAAGAGCAGAGTTGCATTCCAGTTCAAACAGAATCATCACACAGAGACACCAAAAAAGCAGAATCTGATGCTGCATCAAAGATGAAACAATTAGATAGTTTATTGAATGGTTTCCTGAATGGCACACCACACATTCTTACCAATTGATATAATTATAGAGAAGTTGCATTGAAGATTGAATAGACCGTTATCATGCTACATCAAACTCCCTACTCATTCCCGGGAAATGTGTATTCTTTTCTCAACTTTTAAATGAAAATGCCAAACTTTGCATGAGCGCTACACATAAATCGTATAGAAGTTGAAAAAACATCAAATAGATGAATAGTTTCACGAATTGCTTGGTGATAACAATATGAGACTCGGAAGAATTCAGAAGGAAGATCAAACAGTGTACAAAAGGCGTAACCATAGTATATATGCGAGTTGTAGATCAGCCGAAAAGCAAGAGTTGCTTAATAAATGAAGCAGAAAGGAAAACATTTCAGAGCGCGGATGATTAAACAGATCAATCGTTCTTTTCTGCTGCGTTGCGTAGCCTTCTCCAGGGAGCAACATAAGATCGCAGCGAATTATTTTGCATTGAATCATGAGGATAGGTAGAGATAAAGTGTACCTGGATGGCCTCCCAGATAGCATAGCCGTAAGGCCTGATAACCATGGTTCCTCGAACAGGACCATAGTCAGCGAGCTCGGCAGCCGCGATGACATCGAGATACCACATATTGAAATCTTGACTCCGAGCGGTAACTCCTCCATCCTGCCGACCTTTCTTCTGGCCACTCGCTCCGTCTTCATCCTGCTCGGAATTCTTCTCCTTGGTCTTCTGGTTCTTCTCCTTCGGAGCTTGGTTCTGAGTGGAAAGAGACGAGACGGTGAGAGATGAGGCTAGCCTCGGAAGGCGCGCGCCTGCTGCTCCGGCTCTGGTTCCGGGCACGGCGCCAGCAACTCGTCGACGGCGGAGGGACGAAGACGCGGCGAGGAACGGAGAAGCGAAGAGGAGAGAAGAAGCGGGGTGAGGGGGGGGAGCAGCAGAGGGAGGGGGAGAAGGGGAGGAGGTTCTGATGCGGGAAGCGGCGATGGAGATGGGAGCTCCGACGGCGCAGCAGTGGTGAAGGCGGAGACCACCAGCGGCCATGGCGGCGGCAGCCTCCTTCTCTCTCAAGCGCCTGCCCCGTTCTTGCGGATAGATAGATAACTCTCCACATCCTCTCTCTACCCTCCACATCCTCTCTCTACCCTCCACATCCTCTCTCTACCCTCCACATCCTCTCTCTACCCTCCGCATCCTCTCTCTACCCTCCACATCCTCTCTCTACCCTCCGCATCATCTCTCATCTCTCTACATCCTCTCTCTACTCTCCGCATCCTCTCTCTACACTTTCTCTCTCTACTCTCCACATCCTCTCTCTACTCTCTACATCCTCTCTCTACCCTCAGCATCCTCTCTCTACCCTCCGCATCCTCTCTCTACACATCCTCTCTCTACTCTCCGCATCCTCTCTACATCCTCTCTCTACTCTCCGCATCCTCTCTCTACTCTCCACATCCTCTCTCTACTCTCCACATCCTCTCTCTACTCTCCGCATCCTCTCTCTACTCTCCGCTCTTTCTCTCTCTACGCTCTACTACTCTCCGCCCTTTCTCTCTCTACGCTCTACTACTCTCTGCTCTTTCTCTCTCTACGCTCTACTACTCTCTGCCCTTTCTCTCTCTACGCTTTACTACTCTCTGCCCTTTCTCTCTCTACGCTTGCTACTCTCGTCTACTCTCTACTCTCTACACTCTCTCTACGCTCTACGCTTTGCTCTTCCTCTCTCTCTCTACGCTCTACTCTTTGCTCTTACTCTCTCTCTACGCTCTACTCTTTGCTCTTCCTCTCTCTCTCTACGCTCTACTCTTTCCTCTTACTCTCTCTCTACGCTCTACTCTTTGCTCTTCCTCTCTCTCTCTACCCTCTACTTCATACTCCCTACTCTCTACTCTCGACATCCTTTCTCTACCCTCTGCTCCATACTCTCTCTACTCTCTACTCTACTCTCCCTCTCTCTTGACTCTCTACTTTTTCTCTCTCTACTCTCTACATCCTCTCTCCACTCTCTACTCTATAAATCCTCTCTCTACTCTCTACTCTCTCTATCCTTTCTCTTTCTACTCTACTTTACTCTCTCTCTCTTGACTCTCTACTTTTTCTCTCTCTTGACTCTCTACTGTTTCTCTCTCTACTCTCTACATCCTTTCTCTACTCTTTACTCTCTATCCTTTCTCTCTCTACTCTCTACTCCATACTCTCTCTACTCTCTATATTTCTCTCTCTACTCTCTAATCCATACTCTCTCTACTCTCTACTCCATACTCTCTACTCTCTATCCTTTCTCTCTCTACTCCATACTCTCTATGCTTTCTCTCTCTACTCTCTACTCTTTCAGTCTACGCTTACTACACTCGACTCTCTGTACGCGTCGATGTTCAGCCCATGCAAATGTTAAAGAGAAATTTAGAGATATCTTTGAAACGATCCATTTTTTATCACATGTAATAAACTCTACAAATTGTAAGAAACTAGCTGAATATATCCTTGAAAAAACAAAACATAGTGAGCGCCTTAAAAGATGTCTCTCCTAGATTTACGCAACCATTTGAGCTTTCTTTTTAAGGCTCGGGAATAACTACAATTATTGATACGAGTGCTAAATTAAGTTTGTCGAGTGCAAGAGCGGAGAACCAAAGAGCTAAAAGATACCCACGGAATGATTGGTTTTAAAGGTAATCAATATCATGAACCAAATATCTAGAAAATCGAGTAATGTGAGTTGCATCACCTAAGAGCTTTGGTTGAATTACCGTAAAACAACACAATTACGTCATTTTCCATCCTATCTGTTCTTTCACTTCCTTTTTAGAGACCTAGATGACAATAGATTCCCTTTATTTATTATGCATACGTCTATTTTATTATTCCTTTTTGACACTATAAACATGATATTTTACCTTGTATAAATATTTGATTATTGTATTTGTAATTATCGTCATACTCTTATAGATGAGTAGATGCACAAATATTATCGTATGATATGTCTCATGGGTCATTAACCTAAGTAATCGTTAATATATCTTTCTTTTTTTTCTTTCTCTTGCTCTCCTCTTCCTCTCTTTACACTCTACTCTCTCCTAACTCTTGCTCTCTGCATTTTTTCTCTCTACTCTCCGGACTCTCATGATTGCCTCTCTAGGGAAATGATGAGTATTGTATCTTCCGCTTGCTTGCACACTGCAAAAAAAATTGCCCAACACTAGTCCATGTCTTTTCTCGAGAGCAAATCCTATAGGTGAACAAGGCTCCTCCGAAGGCATCTGGGAAAGCCAACTACATTGTCATGGGGTTTAATCTACAAAGCTCCAAATATATGTGTTAGGGTGAGACCATCGAGGTTCTAAACCAAGAGATGAGTATATAAAGGAGAGATCAATATTTACATTTATTTGTCTGAGATCGATCCATCATCATAATTCGTGAGCCTGATTCGTGTACATTGCATTCTTGTTCTACCTAAAATCATATAGCCACCAAGGAGATTCGATAAATCAGTGTTTATACCCTCTCCATTCTCTCTCTCTCTCACACTTTCAAGTGTAAACACACAAATATAATAATAAATGTGTGTAAAAAATATAACTATAATTTTACAAACTAAGAGCCGTCTCCTAACATGAAAGTCGAAATTTTTTTTTGTGAAAACACACAAATATGTTAAGAAGCCTCTGTAAAAAATACAA
This sequence comes from Azolla pinnata, assembly GCA_037176905.1. NCBI lineage: Eukaryota > Viridiplantae > Streptophyta > Polypodiopsida > Salviniales > Salviniaceae > Azolla > Azolla pinnata. Next base: position 24,718 of record JBBBWG010028268.1, read on the forward strand.
GTACAATTTTACAAATTAAAAGGTGTCTCCACTATCCATATTAACAAATTCGCTATAAGACATTTGAGAGTTGAATAATTCCGTTTTCCGAATTAGAACCAATAATGATCCTAGTGCCACAGGAGGCTTTGCAAACTCACTCAACCTTTTGAAAATGAGCGAGGGTCTTCGATACTCAGAGGAAACGAACGTTTTATCCACATATTCCGCGCAGGTTGTCTTTGATGCGTTCTCGTTATTTTTAGCCTGTGGCATTTGTCGTTTTGGGAAGAAACTGCGCATTCGATCCAGATTAGGTTTTTTGACATCCATACCAAGGGTTACGGTCGATCTGATCAAGCCCACGAATATAAGGGTATTCCAGATCCTATTGGAGGTTTCGGCACCCGCACCAAAACACAGTCGATCTGATTTGGGCCACGAACAGAAGCGTATTCTGAATCCGATCAGAGCTTTCGATACCTGTATACAAGAATACGGTCGATCTGATCTGGGCCACGAATGAAAGGGTATTTCGAATCCAATCGGAGGTTTCGATGCCTGTACAAGAATACAGTCGATCTGATCTGGGCCACGAACAAAAGGGTATTCTGAATCCAATTACAGGTTTCGACACCTACGCAAGAATACAGTTGATTTGATCCGGGCCACGAACAAAAGGGTATTCTGAATCCAATTACAGGTTTCGACACCTACGCAAGAATACAGTCGATTTGATCTGGGCCACAAACAGAAGATTATTTTGGATCTGATCAGAGGTTTCGACACCCATACAAAAAAAATACAGACGATCAGATCGGGGCCGCGAACAGAAGGGTATTCCGGATCCAGATCAGAGTTTTTCGACACGTATACGAAAACAAGGTCGATCGGGGCCCTGAGCAAAACAGTATAAAATTATTCCAGATCCCAATCAGAAGCAGAACAAAGTACACAAGAATTTGGTAGTAACGAGAATACCTACCACCATTTCACATGAACACACGCTTGGCAAAAATCCCCAAAATTACAGTTATGTCCCATCTTCTTCTTCTTCTTCTTCTTCTTCTTCCTTCCCCTTCTTCTCTCCTGATTTCGTGGGCGATTGTTTCTGTCTGTTCTGCAGCAGCTCGCATGGCGAAGAGAGCGAGTCTCTGATTCAACGACCTAATCACTGTCCGCCATCAACGACCTCCCCCCCACCCCCCTTGTAAAAAGGCACGTCTTTTCTCCTCCTCCCCCCCCCCCTCCTCCTCCTTCATCCGCCTCTCTGAAACCCTAAAAATTCTGATTGCATTCGCAGAGAAAGGGTCGTCTTGCTAGAATTAGGATTAGGGTTAGGGCGTAGAGGCTAGTGGGTCGGGGGAGGGAAGTAGCTGCTGTGCTCCGCCTGCTCGCGTTTAGGGTTTCCGGGACGAGAGCTTTAGTTCCAGACTGAAAAAGAGAAAGAGAGAAGACGTTTCTTTAGGGTTAGGGTTTCAGGGGACTGCGCAAACGTTTCCCTGAACCCTAGCTCTCTCTCTCTGTGTCTCTCTCCTCTCTTCTTTCTCCCTTCTTCGGTACCTCATGGACGCATTCTTTCGTCTAGGGCTCAACTGTGTCTTTGCACATACTGATATAGTCTCGGTGGATGATAGTGATGATGACTTTGTGAACGAGGTCATGGAGATGTCTTCGAAGCTCAATCGAGGGATAATGAATCACGGGTATCCTCTCCATCTTTCTAGCATAATCTCTGTGTTTTCTGTGTCTGCTCCGATCTTAGCGTCATCTCAACCTCTCACTTCCGTTTATTATTTGTTTTTCTCTCCAAAGGTTTCACTTCGTGTAAAGAAGCTTTCTCTTTTGCTTCGTTCAAGTCTTCTGATGCCTCTGATGATGGCCTCTGCCTTTGTCTGTCTTTTATCCTTCTTAGCGGTGTCTGTTGACGAATAAACTAGCATCTTTACTAGGAATTTGTTGATCCATTTGCTTAACGCAGAAATATTTAGCAGGGCTCTGCTCATTTTCTCGTCTTTTTTATCATTAGTATTGGTTCATTTATATCTCTGCCTCTCTCAAATGGGTTTTGGTGATTTCTTTCTTGAAAGCTCTGTTTTTTTCTCTTGTTGAAGATGCTCTCACTATCGAAGGAGATGTAAAATTCGTGCTCCATGCTGTGATGAAGTTTTTGATTGTCGCCATTGCCACAATGAAGCCAAGGTACACATGAGTTTTACGTTCCCTAATGTAAGAAGAAGATGAAGACAGAGATGAAGAAGAATGGCTTTCAAACACACATATGTGAATAGTTTTGATGTTCATATGTTCTTTACTTTTGCTTCTTTCAGTCAAAAGAGGAAGATGTTTGTCTGCGGCATGAAATGCCTCGACACAAAGTCGAGAAGGTGATGATCCTTTTTGTTTTTATGTTCCTCCTCATCTTCCATCGCTTTGCCTGTCATGTATGTCCTTGATTGTTAGCTCCCTGTATTAAAGTATACTTTCTTGTGTTTTTCTTTTCAGGTTATTTGCTCTCTCTGTGACACTGAGCAGAAGGTAAGTAGATAGATTCTCTTAGCTATCTTCCATAGCATTGTGAAATAGTCTATAATGTCAGATATTAATGTACGAGTTTGTTGATTGTCATGTATGCCAATATAAAACGATTTGAATAGCTTCTTATGGGGCACAGTATTAAGAGTTGTGGGGAAGTTAGGGGATTAGACATCGCACTTGTTATGGTATGCACATGATATTAGCGACCGGGTGGGATGTGCTAGCATGAAAATGTGACTCTACCCGTTATTCAAAGCACAATACTAGCAGTTACATGTGATATCATGATGGTCATGGTATGGAATATGGAACTAGTCATGGCATGATATGTTATAGCAGGTATTGGATGGATGGGATGAGATAGTAATAATTATGATATGGAATGGGGCGTTGCACTGCTGACAGCAGCGTATCTTGAATCGGCTATTGCATGAGATGTGACATTTGCCGTACCTCAATACAGTTCTTGATCCGGAAATGATGATTCTGGTGACCATTCTGCTCATTTTATAGCATGGCATTGTGTTACCAGATCAATAGGCACCTATACTGGACTGCTTTTGTCTGGAAGCAGGAACAAATTCTGGATAACACTGTACTGTATATAATGGTTTATATAGCTATGGTTTATAGTCATTTTCTAACCAGCTTTGTTGGCATAACATACCGTTAATAGTGTATCCAATTTGCTTTTGTTTCACTCTGGCAGGTCCAACAAGTTTGTGAAAACTGTGGTGTGTGTATGGGGGAATACTTTTGCAGCAAGTGCAAATTTTTCGATGATGATGTAAGCTCGTTAATCTTGTGTGCTCTATTTTCCTAGCTTTCCTACTCTCAAAAATTACTTAGTCTGTTTCGTTTATTCTCCCATTAAACAAAGAATGTGTTATGACTCTATGAACACATCTTTTCTGCAGACAGCAAAGGAACAGTTCCATTGTGATGCCTGTGGCATATGCAGGCAAGCATTGAAAACTTTTGTGTCTGGATATCAATCTTTAGGTTTGGTCCAGTATGGTTTAAGCCTAATAAGCATGTTCGTTATCTTGTTACTTCCTTAGGGTTGGCGGCGAAGAGAATTTCTTCCACTGTGACCAATGTGGTATGCATGCTTTCTTACTTCAATTCCACTGAAGGATGGTCCGTATTGCCTTTTGTGAACGTATCATATATAACTTGTTCTAGGTTGTTGTTACTCTACAAAACTACAAAACAAACATCAGTGTGTAGAGAATGCTATGCAGCACAACTGTCCGATCTGTTTTGAGGTATGAAACATATATATTTTCAGTTTATTTTCATGTATTTTCTTGTCTCATTATAAGCTTTTTTATTTCATTCATATATTTTCTTATACTAACGATTTTGGCATATTTTTTGCTTATATGCTGTGTGCATGGAAGTATCTGTTTGATTCTTTGAAAAGCACTGCCGTGATGCGTTGTGGCCACACAATGCACTTCAAATGCTTAGAAGAGATGCGGTCCCACTCTCAGTAAGCTCTTTTTCATCTTCTTCTTTCTGTAATTTCGGCCCAGCAACATTTTTGGCACTCTATGCTCAATAACAGCTAACTTGTACATCCATTACACAGGTATACATGCCCAATTTGCTCCAAATCTCTTTATGATATGTCTAGAGTATGGGCACATCTAGATCTGGAGGTAATCTTCTTTCTAGTGAAATTACTTTTGTCACTAGTCTATTCATAAACGTTCCTTTCAAGTTGATTGAAATAGTTTGAGCAATCTTGCGAATATATGCAGGTTGCATCGACCCCAATGCCCGAGGCATACCAGAACAAATTGGTATATTTTGGTTTATTTTGGTTTATTTTGGTTCTAGTGCGTAAATACGTCAACATTTGTGTGTATGCTTTTGATGAATTGCCCCAAAATTTCTACCTTTTTCTATACAGGTCTGGATACTGTGCAACGATTGTGGTGCCAATAACGAGGTTCCATTTCATATTATTGCTCATAAGTGCTCTAGTTGCAGTTCATATAACACTCGCCAGACAAAAGGCCGCTTGTCGAGCAGTGGATTAGGACGGTGAATCAGATTCACGATGAAGACTTCTTGAATTCTTCGACCCATTCTTCTAGATCATGGCTTTTATTAGCTTATTCATCATCAGCTCTCCAAAGAAGCCCATTTTTTTTGTATCTCTTGTAAGCTTGATACCCAAAAGCGGTTGTGCTTGGGGGGATCCTTCCTTCTTCATTTTGTTGCCATTTGTTGACATACAGGAATGAATAGTAGCGTGTTCGGATGTATTATGATAACTACACATTTGCTATATATAGATTGGTTTCGTTGCATTTCATTCTCTATCTTCAACTTGCAAGATTATATCCGAAGCCATCTATTTTGGGCAGGTTCTATCCAGGATTTAGGGCTTACCTGTCGGGGAGATGGTAGTGCGGATGCTCATTACTACTGTTTTCCTGTTGTAATGTATGTGCGTTGTGTTTTTGCCGTTTCTATAATGTTGTTGCAGGAACTGGGAAATCTCTGTCCTTCACAATCTGAAGAAAAAGAAAAAGCCCACCACAAATTTGGAGGATGTACATAGCTGGAAGGTGCAGAAAACCCCCACAAACGATGATCTCACAAGTTTTCAGAGCCCTGGTTTGCTGTGTTTCAAAAATGTGTAAACAAAACTACTCAAAAGAGAGGAACGAATGCATTAAAATCGTACCTTTGGCGAGGATTAAATGCTTAAATTCTGGATCAATTGCGTAAAAAAAGTTCATGAACCGAATTTCAGTCAAATTTGTGTAAACAAAACTACTCAAAAGAGAGGAACGAATGCATTAAAATTGTACCTTTGGCGAGGATTAAATGCTTAAATTCTGGATCAATTGCGTATAAAATGTCATGGAACAAATTCCAGTCAATTATTCCTACCCCTGGTGAGCTTCGAACTCACGACCATTCGCTTAAGAGGCGATTGCACTACCGCTGTGCTACAGAGGCTCACATAAGTAACTTTTATTTTTCTAAAATATACTTGTAATATTTATTGTGAGTAGTTTAGAAAACCTAATAATGAGTCATTACGGTTTTTATGTCGGGCTTTAACAAGGCTTCTGAGTTGTGCAATTGTGGAGATTACATGCAAGATCAACCGAATCCGTGCATGGATAGTTGTTGGATGTGTAATGTTGATTGCAAGCTGAATTCGTGACCACTACCGATCTGTTCGCTGCACAGTGTGACCTATGGTGAAAAGTTCTTGTATCTGTTCACGATCGAGACGATGGCCCGTGATCGAGTTCCCGAAACAAGGCGATATGCAATCGCACACAGGGGACATCAACATGAGCTTTCTAGCCTCTGTATTTTCTTAGCGCGGTGAACTCGAGGGATGCCGTGAATGGATAGATATGTCGAGCAGTGGGTGTATGAATCGCTCGATGACAATGAGCCCGCGAGAGTGTAAAAGAAGGCATTTGGTGGAGCTGATGATACCTTGGACCCGGTCGAGGACCAAACTAGACCAGGTAAGGTCAAGCTAGAGTAGTCAAGAGAAGGTCAAGCCAGACCAAACAAGACGAGACAAGGCCAAGTCAAAGTAGGCCAATCTATACTGATCGATGAACAAACCAAACCAAGTGAAGGCAAGGTCAAGCCAGGCCAAACCAGATAGGACAAGGCCAAGTCAGAGCAATCGAGGACCAAACCAGACCAAGTAAGGCCAGTCTAGACTAGTCAAGACAAGGCCAAGCCAGACGAAACCAGACGAGACAAGGCCAAGCCAGAGTAGTGCAATCAAGACCAACGCAAGCCACACAAGAGCAGACTAGACCCGAGCCAAGGCAGAATAGAACAAACCAAACCATCTCAGGCCAGGCCAGAACTAGACAAGCTAGAGCAGAACAAACCAAACCAGATCAAAAACTAAACAAACCAGAGCATAACTAAATTGAGCAGAGCAGAACTGGACAGACCAGAGCAGAACTGAACGGAGCAGAGCAGAACTGAACGGACCAGATCAGAACTAAACAGACCAGATCAGAACAAAACAGACCAGATCAGAACAAAACAGACCAGATCAGACCATAGCCAGGCTAATACAGAAGATCATACCATTGCCACAGAGAAGATCAAACAAAGGCAAGAATTGCAAAGAGCAGAAGAACAGTTGCTGAGCAGATCAGAAACCACGACAATTTTTGAGGGTGTTTTTTTTTTTTTTGTGTCCGCCCAAAAGAACTGTGTCCGCCAGGTGTGAAACCGCCCGTTTGAAACCCTAAAATCTTCTTCCTTCTTCTATCTGTTCTTCTCCTTCTTCTTCTTCTTCTTCTTCCTTCCTTCCTTCCTTCCTGCTCCTGCTTCGTCTTCTTCGCCTCCGACTCAGACAGGTAACGAAGCTCTCCCATCTGATCCGTGCCTTCCTCTCTCTTCTCTTTCCTTTTCTTTACTTTACTTTATCCTCCTTCTGATCTTGTTGTTGTTGTTGTTGTTGTTGTTGTTATTGTTGTTCTGCTTCTGCTTCTTCTTCGTCTTCTTCAGGATGAAGCACAACAATGTCATCCCTAATGGACATTTCAAGAAGGATTGGCAGAGCCGTGTGAAGACGTGGTTCAACCAGCCGGCCAGGAAGAAGCGCAGACGCATCGGTATGTACGTTTTTTTTTCTTTTGGTCCCTATTCCGCTCTTTTGTTTCTTCCTCTCCTTGTTCCTCCTCCTTCTCCTTGTTTTCGAACGTCTATTTAGTTTTTCCCCGCCTATTTAGCTTGCTCAGAGGACTTGCTCGCCGTATCAAAAAAGCATTGCCTTTGTCCTTGGACTGAGTGAGGTTTCGCTTTCGGAAAGGAAAAATAGGTTTTTCAAAAGAAGTTGTTTGCATTGTGTGATCAACAAATTCAGATTTTTTTATGTAGAGGTTTCTATGATCTTCTGTTTCTTTGGGAAAATTTTCCTTGCTTCTCTCAAATACGAGCTGTTAGTATCATTGAGTTGACTGGCACAAGCTTATTGAACGGTGATGTATCTTCATCGGCTTCCTGACCTTTTGAATTGTACAGCTCGCCAGAAGAAGGCTGTGGGTGTCTTCCCTCGCCCTACCAGTGGTCCTCTTCGTCCCATCGTCCATTCTCAGACGCTCAGGTACAACATGAAGGTTAGAGCTGGCCGTGGATTTACGCTTGAAGAGCTCAAGGTATCGTTTTCGATTGTGAACAGGTCACAACCGTGTCCGTTTCTATGCTAATGGTTTGGACTTCAAAATTGTTCTTGCTGTCCTTATTTTGTCAGGCTGCTGGCATATCAAAGAAGCTTGCGCCTACGATTGGTATTGCTGTTGATCACAGGAGGAAGAATCGCTGTCTTGAGAGCCTTCAGTCCAATGTGCAGAGGTTGAACACTTACAAGGCGAAATTGATTGTCTTCCCACGCCGATCTCGCAAGACTAAGGTTCGTGACTGTTAGAACATTCTGCTATTTAATTGTTTTCTTTTTTATCATTTATGTATCTTGTTCAATTTTTGTTGATTGAATTTGTTTCACATGCGTAGTGCATTACTGTAGGCTAGAATTTCCTTTTTATGCATTGCGCATGATCCTGTATGCACTTTTGGTCAGTAGTACAGGTATTCTTCATGTACTGCGTGTCACTATAGGTTACCAATGTTTATTCGCTGTGCATATTATCGCATATTATGATATTTCTTCATGTTCTAGTAACCAGCTTCAGGCTAATGGTTTAGTGGTTCCATTTCACATGTTAAGGTAACATATTTACTCTGAGAAGTGTTCTACGCTTTTAATTGGTTAAAAAATTCTTGGGAATGATAGAAGGTGTTCGTTTAATGAAACTATTCATCTGTACTCAACATTGTTATACTGTAGGTACACAACTATATCTAGTTTATAATGGTGACTTACCACTTTTTCTGTGTCATACCTTTTTAAATGATTTCATCTTTAGCTTAATATCTACAAGTCTTGTATAAACGTCCATTAGTTAGGTTAAACGTGGCATAATTTCTCTATAATATTCCTTCAATATTTCAGATGTTTTTCCTCACTTGCTTAATGGTTGGGGATCACACAGTTTACTGATGTTTAGTTGATGGTGCAGTTTCCTTTGGCTTACTAAATGCTTAATTTGTTTTTCAGATACTTAAATGATTCGAACCGTTTTTCAGTTACTCTAATGCTGAATGCTTGCCATTAACACATTTCCTTTGTTTTGCACAGGCGGGTGATGCAACTCCAGAAGAGCTTGCAAATGCTGTCCAGGTTCAAGGTCCAGTTCTTCCTATTGTTAGGGAGAAGCCAACTGTGGATGTTGTCACAATTACAGATGAAATGAAGGCAAACAAGGCTTATGCTAAGCTCCGTGTTGAGAGGATGAATGAGCGATTGATTGGTATTAGGAAGAAGCGAGCTGCTGAGGCCGAGAAAGAAGAGAAGAAGTGAAGAGTTAGATGTTAGCTTCATTTGGTATAACCTATTTTTTTCGCTGTTCCCATCTTTTTGGGTCTCTCGATTGCTGAGTTATCTCTTGGTTCTACCCCAGAGATTAAAACACTAGATTATGTAAAATTGTGTATGCTCAGTGCATACCAATGTTCGGATGATCAAATACATTGTCGTGAGTTTCTATATATACATCTAAAAGTGAGTAAAATTGGCTTCCTTTGAAATTTGGATGTCTTTGATTGATTTAAGCATTGAATCACTTCCAGAAATGTAACAATTCTTAGCGGTTTCCTATGCTTCTGATGCCTCAGGTCCTCTAAAACTTGTAGAACAATTGGTTCTTCAGAGTATCAGTGTGAGTACTCCTTTAGCAAATTTTGATGGGAAACTGTGAGTTGCCTGTGACTTGTTGTCAAATTTTCCATGTCCATTGGGGAAGTCTGTAGTGGGTTTGAGTTGTATTTACTAATGCCAGAAGGCACCTTGTTGCAAGTATTTTGTCTCAACAGCGGTCTGGTTACAGAATGTTACCCATGATGATATTACACTTATGAAAGATGTAGTCCATATGCTATTTGAAGATGTAGTCCAACATTGGAATGTACCCCTCTTGGAATTGGAATGTGGGTACTGCTGCAACATGAATTATTGTCTAGGTAACTGATGCTGATGACGTAGTAAACATTGGAGACGGATTGTAGATAATGGTAATCAGGGGATATTGATGCGGTGCAATTTGTAGTGGCGAGGAGGAAGTGGTTAATTACCCACCTAATTATACGAAATGATTCGAGAGACGAGTTGCATGTGTGATCAAGACAAAGACCTCCTTGATGACAATAGAAACGTAAGATGTTGAAGGCTAAATGCGGAGGATGAGGAGGAAGAAGAGAAGAGGAGGAGAAGCCGCTCGAAAGCCCACAAGAAGATGTGAAAGAAGAGCGAAGATCTGTGGGAGATGTCGCGAAAACCCTAATGCTGCAAAAACCCTATTGGCACTCTGATCATATCCCAAAAGTGTGGACACATTGGCTCTTTTAGATTGCCAGATACCGACTCGAATCGATGTTAGAGGAATGAATGTTGAACGATTTGATCACGGCTTTACCGTTCAATTCTGGGTTCGGTTTGGTTGAGCAATGCCCCATCGCAAGAGGTTACGATAATTGCCCACCTAAAACTCATCCTAGGTCCAAGGCTAACAGCTGTCGGATTTAACTTGCCCTTAAAAAGAAAACACCATTGAAATGAATGTCGGACATCAGAGTCCGAGAGGGCCATGTGTCGAGAGGGCCTGTTCCCTAGGTCAATTGGCGTCCGATTTTTTGTGTGATCGACATTAGCCCAGGTCCCAGCTTGTTGGTTTTTTTTTTCTAAAAATATTTCTCATGAGAGGTCACACTACAGTTCTTTTTATCCCCCAGTACCTCGCTTTATATTCATTACACCTAAGCCTGGTGAGGCTTGCAGAGAGAGAGAGAGAGAGAGAGAGACAGATAGGCTAACGTCTGCTTAGGCCGATATGACCAATGAAGACGTAGCGTACAATAATGTTTGTGTATCCACTCATCTATGAGAGTACGATGACGATTACAAATACAATTATCCACTCATCTATGAGAGCAAGGTTTGCAATAGGGGGGGCATCTTGAGATGCTGAGATCAGCTGTCTAGGGAGTTTCTTATGGACTTGGTATGCATCTACTGTCTGTGTTGTTGGCTGGCGCCAGATGTGAGGCCTCGCACTGAATCGAGTTTCCATTAGGCATCGCGCTGTTTGGAATTTGGGGCCTTTCTTATTGTTGCAGCTGGCACTGAAGGAGGCCCCAGATATGTCTCCAAACATTCATCGACGAGATATGTATAATATGTATATATACATACATACAGTAAGCCTCCCGCTTAAGTATGCATCCATTTCGGCATGCATCCCATTTAATTACGTAGAATAAACCCCCAAAACTGTAGATCAACAGATGGACAAACCATACGAAAATTTCGATTGGAATGTAATGACTCGACATGGCGCAGAGATCGGGCTGTCTGCTGCCAACTTACTGTTTGTCGCTGGCGTCATGCAGGATTCGTGATGCAGATCAGCAACAGCAGCGCCGGTAGATTGCGGGCGAATCGATCCACCAAACTTCAGAAACACGCTCGATGATGGCTCGTGTGTCGGAGATGCTTAACCAGATAAATTACATAAAATTAACCAGTCGGAAGAATGCCGGGAAGCGAATAGCTGGTCAAGCAAGCAGACGATTGATTAATCAAGTTAATCAAAGCAGGCAAAAAAGCGGGTCACTTAATTAAAGTAGGACAGAACAGCTGGCTAACGTGGCTGAGCAAAGAGTTAACTGTGAAGCAGGGAAAGCAACTAATTAGTGACTAATGAACTCGAGAAGAACGAATTATGGACTGATTAACCAAAATGGGCAGATAATTAACGCAGTAAAATAAGACCAATCGTTTGCACAATTTAATTAAACAGATTCGTTAAGTATATGTCCTGGTCGGTAGGTCAGCACGCGGGAACGCGTAAACGCAAAAACGCAGAAACGCAAAAAAGCAGAAACGCAAAACAAAAAGCAGAACGCAAAACGCAGCTGTGCTTTCTTGTCCTTTCTCCCTCTTCCTCCTTCCGCCATTGAACCTGCAGACGAAGGAAGAAGAAGGAAGAAGGAAGAAGAAGGAAGAAGAAGGAAGAAGGAAGAAGGAAGAAGGGAAGGAGGAATGTGACGTTTGCCTTCCCGTTTGAGCTCCTTCTTCCTCTTCTCCTCGTCCTCGTCCTCGTCCTCTTCCTTCCCCGCCATTGAAGCTGCAGGCATCGTCTGCACCTCTCTTCGCCTTCTCCTTCTCACGTTGATGCGGTACCTGCGCGCGCTCCTTTGTTCTCCGTCCGCTTCTTCTTCTTCTTCTTCTTCGTCGTCGTCGTCGTCGTCGTCGTCTTCTTCTTCGGGCATCGATTTCTCCTGCTTCGCCTTCTTCCGTTGAAGCTGCGCTTTCTTCCACCGTTTTTGAGCTGCTCCAGGTGGCTTCTTCAGCTCTGCCTGCCTTCCGCTTTCCTTTGCCATTTCCCGAGATTCTTTGTGCTCCGCACATCTTCTTCCACTGCGATTTTGTCGGCGTATTCCATGCTTTTCCAAGCAGAATAGCAGACGAAGAAGAAGAAGAAGAAGAGCAAGAAGAAAGAGGAGGAGGAGGAGGAGGAGGAGGAGGAGGAGAAGGAGGAGGAGGAGGAGAAAGTAGACGCAACAGATGGATCTGCAACAAGCTCTTCACCAGAAGCGTGCGAGAGCTCGAGCTGATTCTCTCCATTCTCTCGCTCAAGCTGGCGATGGCGTTGGCTTGAAGAGGAAGCTGCAGGAGAATCCGAACCTTATAAACGAAAGGAACCCTGTGGTATGCAACGCATTCTCTCTCCTCCTCACCATCTCCATCTTCTCTCCTTGGCACCATAGATCAGCAGCTCCTTGCTTCATCTTCACCTTCACCCGCTCCTTCTCTTGATAGATTTTCATTCATTTTCTTCTGTCTTTTTGCTTCTTCGCTCATTTCCTTTAGATTGACACCGTTTTCCTCGGATTGCTTCATTTTCTTTGTTCTTCTTTGTTTTGGTATGCGCTCTCACTTCTGTACTCCCTTTCGTCCGTCTCTCCACGTTGTCCGGTGTCGTTCATGGCCATCTGTTTCTTCATCTGTTATGCGTCTTCACCATGCGTCTCTTTCTTTACTCCCCCTTCATTTTTTACTCTCTTTTGCAGATGTCTCAGACACCCCTCCATGTGGCAGCTTCTAGCAATAAAGCTGAGCTCGTCAAATTTCTACTCGAATGGCAAGGACCTGAGAAAGCCGACATTGAAGCAAGGAACATGGTACATCAGATCCTTACCGTTCTTATTTCTTCGAAGAATGCCATATCCTTCTCTGTGCTCCGGTTTTTGGAAGCACTGTTTTGGGAGTCATTATGAAACGTCCGATTGCTTGCCTGACGAGACTGAGTTATATTCTGAACGGAAGTAAGGAAATGATAAACATTTTCTACTGATGTTTCCTAAGCCAAGAAAATAGACTCAACAGTTCTCTATTCCTTTAGAAAGATCCGATCTATGTTGATGACGCGGATGTGTAACCAAACAGAAAGAAGAAACATAGTTAGATCGTTAGATTATTTAGAAACACCTATGTAATCTGTTTATACTTCTTATCTCGTTCGTATCCAGATAAACTTGGAACATAGAAACATGATAAGCATTGCTATAGAAAAACGTAAACTTTCCTCGCCTTCTGCTCTGTATTTTCTTTAATACATACACATCTAGCTACTAAGTTTGAAATGTGTTTACAGTACCTTGTATGCTTAAACAAAAACTCGGTTTGAATGCATTCAGTATGGAGAAACGCCATTGCACCTGGCTTCCAAGAATGGATGTACTGATGTAGTGAAGCTCCTGCTGCAGCACAATGCTGACATCGAAGCCAAAGCTGGTGTAATATATCTTCCCCTTACATATTTTGATAATAGATCCACTGTCATTTCTGGTATACGTGCTGTCTATGTTTATGCATTCAATCACTATTAATCAAACTCACTGTTTTCTTCATCTTTCTGTTAGCTACATCACACCATGGATTTCTGTGAGTTTACCTTAATCTTGTTTGATGTTGTTCCTTTATGCATGAATTTGCTGTTAGATTCCTTACTAGATGGATTAGCTTCTGCTTCTACTGTGGTCGTATTTGCACTGAGTTACCCCTCATAGGTTGAGGTTCGGTTCAGTTACCTCACACATGTACTTTAATTCTCTGGCCATTTTCCTCTGGCTTTCGGCTACTGATTTGCTAACAGTTCTATATACATATTTGTAAGTTCTGTTGTACATCGCATGGAGATTTTGCTTGTCATTAAGGCTTGCAGTACGTTTTGTGGCTCAAAGGCGATACTTCTTCTATATATATATTATTCACTCATTTGCTGTTGTAAAAGGAGGGAATAAGTAGAAGTCCAAATCATACCGTCTTCCAATCTAGAGGTCAATGATGAGAGAGCGAGAAGGGAAAGGGCGGCATCTTCCCGAAATTCATTTTATAAACTAATTTGGAAGAAATTTCGTAATATCGCGGAGATTATGGAATTAAGCTTCACCACGAGGCGGGAGAGAGACACATGCATATATATATATATATATATATATATATATATATATAAGAGAGAGAGAGAGAGAGAGAGAGTTAAGCGGGTCCTATGTTTGACTGGACGCATTAACATTTAAAGTTCCCTATTTCTCTAATTTATACATAGTACAAATGTTAGGCTTAACCAATGCCTGTATGTCAACAAGCATAATCATACATACTGATAGCGTCAATGGCCACGTGTGGTCCTATGAAATGAGATCGGCAATTGCCATGCATAATTTCTTGGACGTATAAAATTATAATACTAGGGGTCAACCATGTAAAATAGCGTATTACTCTATTAATATGAAATGAAATGACAATTGGCAAGGACATCTTTTGAAATTGACATTCCGATTGCCAAGGTTATCTGTATGTAAGATGCTAGCACATTTAGCAAGGCGATTTGTGTATGATGTGTTAATTTGGCATATTTGTGTTAACTGACATGTCAACTGCCGAAGCTTTTTCTATGACTCTGAAGAATTAAATGCATATGGCCACGTAAAAGTAGATTTATCTTGACTATATGGAGCGTTGACCTAGTCGAATGCTATGTAATAATATCACTGTATCTTTGTTACCGGTGGTGCGTCAGTTCCCTCTTTCGTGGAGCGTTGACCTTTTGTTACCGGTGGTGCGTCAGTTCCCTCTTTCGTGGGGAATAATCCCTTGCAGTTATGCACCACGTTTTCTTGCCTAAGAGTGGAATTATTTTGGCCTACATATGACCTGTTTTTGCCAGGAGCATTCTAAAAGTCTGTGGTTAACATCTTGTTTGTGCGTATACTTGATATCTTAATCGCATTTTCATAATTGAAACTTGAGCAATCAGGCACTGGATAATTTAGTATCTGTCAAAGTAGGAGATCATTGGCTATATATCTTTCCTCGTCCAGGGGCTGGTTTGACAAAACGCATACTCTGACTTTGATATTTGTAGTGAGTTTTGAATTGGAGTTAGGATTATTACCTAGATTACATCGAGTTTTTTATTTTGATATTTGGAATTGGGGTTGTTACCTAGAGTACACTTATTTTTGGATTATTACCTAGATTACACTGAGTTTCATATTGGGGCTGCTACCTAGATTCTAGTTATTATATTCATGAATCAAATGTAAGTTATTTATACTTGGATTTACTATTGGTTATCTTTTAAACAAATCTCCTTATTGCTCGTAATTATGGAAGGGATGGATAGACGGCATGATGCTGAACAGTTTTTTATATATTTGTGACATCAGAATGGAATGACACCCCTTCATTTAGCTGTCTGGTATTCTGTAAGACATCAACAGCATTCAACTGTCGAAGCATTGTTAGGTTTTCGTGCGGATGCCAACGCCACTGACAACGTAAGCGCATATCCCTCTTCTCAGAAACATTCATCTTTCCTTTTTTCTGACGATGTAAGCCCGTCTTCATCGTTATTCTATTTGAGCTTCATTTCTTCTAAGAAACCAGGACTGACAAATATTGCCAATTCTTTTGATGGCTATGAAATCTAGCTAGCACAGATGCACAAAGAAGTCCATTTTGGGGGGGATCTAAAACTAAGAGTTTTGCATTCTCATCATTTGGGGGAATCCCTCAAGCATACAAAGTTGTACCTAGCTTCAGGTTTTGACAGCTATGGGTTGCTATGAGCTATTCATGAACCTAATCTTGCCAGAATGAAGAAGGATTCATGATGCATACTATCCCGTCAAGAAGTATTTGTAATTTATCATCTTTTGTTGCGTCGTCAACCCCTTAAATAGAATCTCTCAATCAGTCAAAGTTCTAGTTTCAGGTTTTGGGGGTCGCTATGATCTTTTCCTGAACGTAATCTTGGCAGGATAAAGAAGGAAAATATGTTAATAAACTATCATCTTTTGTTGCACGATCAACCCTTTACATGGAATCATGTGCTATAAATTCTAGCTACACTTAACTTGTTGCGTGATCAACCTAAGTTTTTGAGGCTTCTACAGGAAGGAAAGACTCCTCTTGGACATCTTCCAAAGAGCCCCAGCCATCAGAAGCTATGTGACCTGATTCAGAAACGTTTAGATGAGCAGATGAAAGAGAAGGCATTAATAGCTTGTGAAGGATCTCGAATGAAGATGGAGGCCATTGAGACTCAGCTACAGAAAATTGTCGGATTGCATGATTTGAAGTTACAATTGAGGAAATGGGCCAAGGGGATGCTACTTGATGAGAAGAGAAAAGCACTTGGTCTAAAGGTTTCAGTAAGAAGGCCTCCACATATGGCTTTTCTGGGAAACCCTGGGACAGGTCAGTTCTCATCAATGCCAAATACTATGTTTCCTTGTCTCAACAAGTATCACCCTTGAAAGTATGAATTTTTACTGAAATGAGAAATCAGCCGTCGTTTCCTGCAGGAAAAACCATGGTTGCAAGGATACTGGGAAAGCTATTAAATATGGTTGGTATCCTTCCTACGGATAAGGTAGTGGAAGTCCAACGAACAGACCTTGTTGGAGAATTTGTTGGGCACACTGGCCCGCGAACCAGGAAAAAGGTTTGTAGATCCTATGATCTGTTGCATTGTCCTCTCCAGGTAAGTGTTATATATCAAAGCATATTGTTGCTAACTTCTTCTGCTGTATCAGATTCAAGAAGCGGAAGGTGGAATTCTCTTCATCGATGAAGCATATCGATTGATGCCATTACAGAAATCTGATGACAAAGATTATGGTTTGGAGGCATTGGAGGAGATTATGTCAGTCATGGATAGTGGGTCCATAGTGGTCATATTTGCAGGCTATGCGGAGCCCATGGAGCGTGTCATATCATGCAATGAGGGGTTTTCACGAAGAGTAACAAAGTTCTTTAACTTTGAGGATTTCTCGACGAAAGAGCTCGCGGAGATAACTCATTTAAAGATGAATGATGCCGATGCAGAGAGCGTGATGTATGGTTTTCAGCTGGATGAGGAATGTACAGTTGATGCCATAGCTCAATTGCTAGATGAAGAGACCACCGAGAACCAAAGGAGAAGTCTGAATGGTGGCATCGCATGGCCAATGCTTCTAAACGCAAGAGAACACTTGGATTACAGGCTGGGCTTGGATTGCTGTGACACTAAGGAATTGGTGACAATCACGATGAAGGACCTTCGAATGGGACTGCGGTTGCTAACTGCATGATTCTACTGCTTCGGTGCATTTGCCTAATTTATTTCATTTTACTAATGCGCAGCCTGGTTATGATGAAACAATATTTTCCATACACACAACTCTGTCATTCATCATCACTAACTTGCTATTTCTTTCATGGGGATGCATTAACTGAATTCCCAATATTGTTTTATTTTTACATGTCAGACAGAAATTTTCTAGATTTAAGAACGAATAATGCGGGTACCATTCCATGCAAACAAATAAATGAGGTACTCATTCTACTACTCTTCTGATCATCTTGTAACACGGTCAATATTTGGTTACTGCTATGCAGCAATTTTAATCTCATAGTACGACGCTGTGCACAATTTATAGCGTGTGCAGTGTTTTCGTTTCATCACAGGCCAAATCTATACAAGTGTTTTTAAATTGCTTCGTACAAATGTCTTTGTGGATTGAAGATGGGAGTCAAATGTCTAATTCCTTGGCAGATAGGTAAGCTTGAGCCTCTCAAAAGTTGATCCATTTGTGCGGCCCATTGCACCCATGTGGTGATTGTTTGAAGATTCATTCCCTTTGCTGTTTAACATCTCAATGGCATAACCATCGTCTGATTCTCCACAGACTGTCCAGCATAAACAAAGCAGCATCTCACCGCATTTCATAAACGCACATTCAAACCCAAAAAAATAAGAATTGGATTTCTTTCCACCACATTCTCATTGCATTTCATAAAAGTACACCACCCATCATCAGTCAGAGCCGATTCTAACGCCAGTAAAAGGAAAAAGAAAAAACTGGAAACCATTGATTGTGTCATCAAGCAAGCGCCTTTTTTGCACCCCCCCTTGCATTAGGTGGTTAAAAAGTTAATCTAAGGTGCCTTCATGCAGGAAAGGGCCTGTAGTAGTAGTAGCAGAATCATTCCCCAACTGAGCGAGAGATTATTTCGAGCCTTTTCCTTTTTGTTTTCCGGTTCTTTTTCTGTTTTCTTCTCCAGTGTGGCATGGCTTACCTAGTAGGGCCGGTAGCGGCGTAAAGAGTTGGAGCTGCCGCTAGCAGTAGTATGCCGTTGCGAAAGCTGACTATGTCCACTAGCAG
>JBBBWG010028268.1:43174-58754 GCA_037176905.1 Azolla pinnata
CCGGTAGCGGCGTAAAGAGTTGGAGCTGCCGCTAGCAGTAGTATGCCGTTGCGAAAGCTGACTATGTCCACTAGCAGTACTACTGCTGCTGCTGTTGCTGCTACTGCGTCTTTGTGAATACCCGCCATCACCACCACTAGCATCTCGCTCCGGATATCGGCCATGTCCACCGCCGCTACTGCTGCTGTGCCGCAAAGGCGCGTGCCCATGACCACCGCCGCTTCCTTCGCTATCCCTGTAAGGAACCGGCTTCCCATCTCCGCTAGCTTGCTGCCTACGAGGGAGTAGTGCGCATTTTTACACAGCTTTTTAGTAAGAGCACCCCACGAAAACAAAAACATACATCTGAATGTATTTCGCTTTCATTTCTAGTCCTCTTCCTCTTTTTTCCATCGCTGCAACGAGCATCATATAGGATAATGATAGGGAGCTTCTTGCGAATCGAAATGGCATCGGCATCGAAACCACTTACAACACATATCCGACCCGGCCATCTGGAAGCACCATCGGGACGATGGCCATACCGGCCGGCGTAGGACCTCGGCCGTAGATCACAGGCTGCATCTACATATACCACCAACCAGTTCGCAGAAAGGAGATTAGAATTACACAAAAACACCGCGTGACGCTTATCTGTAGCAGCGTAGATCTGACGAAAAAAAGACAATTCGTTTACTGCATTGATATCGATTTACCTGCCCCAAGTCTCGGTTGGATCCGAATCCGGATCCGACGGGCGGAGTCGAGAACCCGACTGTGGGAGGCCTCGACTGATATACAGGCGGTAAGATTCCTGCAGAAAACGGCGGGCTCGCTGCCGCAGGAACCGCTTTCTTCTCCGATGGCCCCTTGGCAAGGCTTGTTTGTAGAGTGCGGCCTAACAAATCGAGCCCAAAATCATCAGGAAACAACATCCTCATCATCATCCCCCCCCCGCCCCCCCCACCCCCCTCTAGGAAACGATTTCATCCGTGAACAATTTATGCGAGAACAACATCCTCCCCTTGAAAGAGTTTTTGTTTTTAATTTACCATCGAGTACGTATTTCTCCGTTTCTGCGATAGCTCTCAGCGCACTGCTCCTTTCGGCAAAGTGCACGAATCCGTAGTCGCGCTTCAGTTGCCCGGGCTTCGATGGCGGCAGCATCACTTTGGTGATGTCGCCGTGCTTCTCAAAGAGCTTCCACAACTGCTCGTGCGTCACCTTCTCAGGTAGGTTACGGACATGCACGACTTTCACCTGACGCAAAACAACACAAAGATCAGCCGAAAAAACCCAAAGAAATAGAGAAGTAAACAGTTGGTGTGTTATGCATCATCTAAAGTCACTGCAGACAACTCTTGCCAGAGAGAGCTCTTTCCATTACATTGTTTCTATCAGGACCCAGAGCCTGCAGTCTTATTACATATGCCAATTTTGTAAGGTTAATGATTTTAACAGCCGTTTGATTTACACCTCTCAAGTGTCACAAACGGAGCCCCCCTCCCTGGGGCGCAGCCAAAGTACAAATCTATCATTGGTTCAGATTTCATACTCTGCCTCCATTATAGTAGTACGTAACAATTTATAGTAGACATGCACAAGTGAATCATGAAACCCAATCAACCAACTAGCAATATAGTGTGTTGTACCTGAGAAGATGCTGATTTATCGGATCCGCTGGGAGACTCTGCCCAATTGACGGTAGGTGTATTCGCGCCCAGCTTAAATCCCGGCACAGACATCATGCGCTTTGCATTCTCAGCACACGCATTGTTGTAGTACTCGGCGAAGGCGAACCCACGATTTCGATCAGGGTTCTGAAGATCCTGGACCAGCAGAGAAGCAGAAAATTCCACAGCATTTCAGCTCCAAATGTAAAGCTTTAAGAGCACCATCAAAACAGGCTTAGCTTTACGGTAGACATTAACCTGCTAATTCAACAAATACAAGGTAGATTCTAAAAGAGTCCAAGTTCATGACATATGGAATTAGACCTCAGCAGCACGGAATATGAATCATCAAGCAACATGCTACTCAAAAAGACTCCGAAACAGAGTTGTAATTAGGGCTCGTTAGTTGAACCAAAACAAGGCCACTAACTTATTTATGGATTTCCAAGCCACTTTCTTGACCAAAAGAACGATTGTGTGAACCAAATTCGAGCTGTATCTGTAGGTCTCCAATATGGCCAAATACAAAGTCAGAACTTCGTACACATGCAAGACTCTACCAAACTCGGCTGATTCACAGAGTGGTGAACAATCATCAAGGATACATTTCTAGGCTCCTTAGCTTGACATGATGCGTTCATTTTTTAAGGCTTTTGCTGGCATTTTACAATGGGGCACATATAAACATACAGCTTAATTGAGTCGTTAAAAGCTAGTAGAAGATGTCTAAGTAGAAGATCTGAACCTTGCAGTTATATCGCCGACCACTACAGTGCTTTGGCTGTTACGAATCTTGACTCGTCTTTCACACAACCTTCAGATTAAATGACTGCATCCTCTGGCTGTTCTCAAGTATGAGCATTTCAGATTCTTCCCAAGCCTCTACTGAGGTTTTACATGAAGAACTTAGTCGGATTGAGACTGAAAGAATGGGGCAAAATGCAGAAGAAACAAAAGGAAAGAAAAAATGGATAGTTGTATAAAATGCAGGACCAGAATAAGTGGGCCCTCTTCGGGCCCTCTTTGAGGAAGTCAGAGGAAAGCCACGAGATTGAAGCAAGAGGCTGATCTTTCGATGATAAGTTCAAAACGGGGGTCAAGCATGAATTTTTAGGAGGAAATGTAGAAAACATGAGATATCTGAAGGAATTTTATTAGGTGAGTATATGAAAGAGAATGATCCCAGATAATAAAATTCTCTCGCGGAAATTTGGGAGCAGCACTCCTTGGAATGTGAACCCTGTAAGCTTCTGTGATAAACACAATTGTGGCAACACTGTTAAATAGAAAAACCAACACAAAATGCAGATTGGCATTAGCTTCCGAACATCACTCCAAAGCAATTCCTTTCAGAAAGGATTTTTTCATTCAATGCAAATAAGCATCTCAAATTTCCATAACATCATCCCACCCATGCCCTAATTGGCAATACAAATACTGGACAGAAATGAAAATTCGCACTCCCTTGAGACCTGATACACAGCATTCCACGATCTCTTGAACAGGTTCAAAAGTCAGAAATGTATGCCCGACAACAAACAGAGGAAGACGCAAGTAACTAATGAACCAAAGTGGCAATTATTCACCTTCCAGTATTCATAGACAGTGTAACCGTGTTTGTTCAAACTTGCAAAACACTGTAAAAAGAGTCTGTGCCAAACAAATTGGCATAAACCAAGGCTATGATTGCAAAAGAGGACATTTAAAGAAATGAAAAACAGATAGGAACAAGCATCAGGCATTTCTCTATCTCCATATTTCATTGCTCTGTACTGACCAAAGTGGACCTGTTCGATATCTCATCAACTTGATGCTAATGTAGCACCTGGTCTATCATATGCTCTATAATTATTTTCTCTCCCTCCTCTCTTCTCCAGCATGAAGGAAATACATTTGCTCGCTCTCTCCCTCTCCCATAAGAAACCGGACAGACATCACTATCACATCCTTACTTCTGCCTACAATCGTTCCATTATTGTAAATACGAAATTTTCTCGCTCACATTCTCACACTTTAAAATGGCCAACGTTTAAAAAAAATGAAGGAAATGAGCCACTGTCAAGTGAACTAATACCTTAAGTAGCTCAATAGTTTGTATTCCCACTGAGTGTTCAGATAAAACTTTCTGGAGGTCTTCTTTAGACCAGCTATAAGGAATGTTTCCAATAAACAATTTGTTCTTCAGCTGGGAGGGTGAGAATCGCAGCTTTCTTCCCTGTGTTATAAAAAACTTGGATTGAATCTATCTGCTGAATATTTTCACATAAAACAAAATTAAAGCTCCAGCTACTCACCTTGAATTCACATTCGTTGAGCATCTGGATTGCCTTCTGTGCAGTTTCCCTGTTTACGAAGGTCACAAATGCAAAACCTTTGTTGGGGTTTTCTGGTTTGTCTTTGTCCCGCATTACCCGGACCTTGTTACATATAAAGAAATTTAGCTCACCTCAACAACTCTATGTTATCTACATTATTGCAGCCATTTAAGAATTTTAAAGATGATAATCTTACCTCGAATATGTCTCCGCAACGTGCACAAAGCTCCCTTAAATCTGCTTCCACTGTGTCTTTGCTGATGTTCCCTACAAACACTTCTGAACCATGCTCAGGGAGAGATAGAGGGTTCTCAGTGCTTTCTTCAAGTGAATTCTCTGCCTGGCAAGCTCTTTCAATTCCATTTTCACCTGAAAGAGCTTTTTTATCAGCATTCCTCGTCTTCATGTGTCTATCGCCATCACACGCCTCATATTTGATCTCTTTCGTACATTTCTCTTGTATATGGCTTTCAGGTTCATCACTGCCAGATGGCACATTTTGAACATAAGATTGTTCTTGGTAGCCAATTCCATCACGTTCATCTTGATCATCAAGTTCATCCTGGTATCCATTTCCATCATCTTCACACATGTCTAGATCAAGCCCTTCTTTCCCTGAATGCTTTTCATCCTCTTCTTCAACACCTCCCTCCCTATCCAGATCCTCATCAATAATGTCTGCATCTCCCACATCAAAGTGTTCCTGTTCAACCTGGTCTTCATAATCATCTTCTGCTTCAACTTCCTCAACATCTTCTGAAACATCATCATGCGATAATGTCATTCTGCTCTGGTTCTTGATACTGTGAGGAAAAATATGTTTTATTTCGCCACAATCAGCGCAGGACTCTGTATAGAGAGCAAAGAGGCAAAAGATAAATGGAAAAATGCACATTACGAAACATCGCCTCATTCAATTTATTAGCATTTCTAACTCATTTGTTACGCTACTCTTTAGATGACAGAATGACCTACGAAAAAGAAAAAGAAATGTCACGAAAACCATCCAACCCTCTTCTTTTATAATTCCCAACCCAATAGCTGAGTTTGCCTGACCTATTAAACTAGATTATGTTTTCTGGTAATACTTTCAGCCAGAATTTATTGACGTTTTTAAATCATCTCTAGTGAACACGACAATTAAATTTAACATCTGCACCACACATTTGTATCCGTGCTGTGTTCATATCCAGAAAATAAACAAGAGAAACCAAGAGTGGCCTTTAGCATCCACATACATTCACGTTCTAGCTCACTTTTAGCAACTGGTTCATGTAAATCAAAAACACCTTATAACCCTTACCGTGTGCATAAGTTCACATTTCTATCTAGTTTTCAACCAAACCATATATTACTTGCATACTTCATTTATCCAGCAAATCGTTTATTTACACACCACATACTTCTTGCAAAATGCAAAATTTTCTATATAGTTGAAACCGCATAATTTCTGTGGTGATTCAAAGTATGATTTTTCTTTCTTTGCATCACCTTCCACGACATAGAGAGCTCAAGTCAAAATCCTAACAAAAACAGAAGCTATGGTCTCTTTCTTGTTTCTCGCAAAAAAGATCCAAAGATAAATAAAAAAGAACATCTTTCTTAGAAAATTCATCGTTTTCGTTTTCCAGAGATCGTGTAAGAACAAAAGAGAGTTAGAAAGCTCAGAATTCTGGCTTTTTTTTTTTGCAAAGAAATCTCAGAATTGTGGCTCCTCTCTTGCAAAGAAACCTCAGTATTCTGGCTCTTTACTTGCAAAGAAACCTCATAATTCTGGCTCTTTTCTAGCAAGGAAACCTCAGAATTCTAGCTCATTTCTAGCAAAGAACAAGCAGGAGAGCACCCTAAAATGAGCGAGGAAACCTCAAATTCCCCCTCGTATCAAAATACATCGTCGCTAAAGAAACATCCAAAGATTCGCCTTGTCCTTGTCGGAGATTATGTGCATCTCCTTAACCAAAAGCTAAAAAAAACATCCAACGATTCGCCTTGTCCTTGCCGGATATTACGTGCATACTCTAAACCAAAGCGAATGAAAACATCCAAAGACTCGTCACGTCCTCGTCGGAGATTACGTGCACGGCCTCAAGCAAGCGAGGCAAAGAAAACAGACGGGACGACCGCGACCGTGGGATCGATGTGGGAAAATCCTTGTTAGAGCTCCAAAAGAGAGCAGCGGAAGGAGAGAAGCGGCCTTACCTGGTGCTGAAGAAGCCTCGGACGGGGAGAATGGCAGGGTTCCGCGATGAATCGACGTGGGGAAAACAGCTCCGATTATCTCTGCAGCGCAGATGGCTATGGCTATGGCTAGGCCTTCGCGCCAAAAGACAGTATACTTCCCCGATTTAACCACAGCTAAATGCAACCACGGTTAGTTCGTAACCACGGTTAGTTCTTAACCATGGTTAGTTCTTAACCACGGTTAGTTCTTAACCACGGTTAGTTCTTAACCATGGTTAGGTTAGGGTTGGATCCTTGAGGCCCATATTAAGGTCAGGCTTTAATGCGCTTAACATTAGGGTTAGGATTAAACCGGTGTTAAGTTTGATGCTTAATGCTAGCTATAATCCTACGATTAGGATCGTGCGAAAGTCGATGGTAGGGTTTAGTAGGTCTTTATGGTGGATGTAGCTAGCCTACGCTTAACATTAGGGCTACGATTAAACGAGGTTTAAGTTCGATGCTTAAATGCCTAGCTATAATCCGACGATTAGGATCGTGTTAAAGTCGATGGTAGGGTTTAGGTTTTCACCGTGGACGTAGCCTGATGAAGCTTTAGGGTTAGGCTTTAAATGCTCATTCTGGGACTTACCGTTAGGGTTAGGAACCAGGGAGGCAGGGTTAAGGTCGATGTTGGATTCCCATTGGCCGAAATACGTATGATGTTAACCGTAATCTTCCGACACGGCGCTTTACACGCTCTAATCGGACGGTTTATAGCTCTCGACCTCTGTCGTACTTGGATCCGAAGACTTTGTAGGGATCTCGAAGATCGAATTTTGCAGCTTCATTTGCATAAATACATATCTGACACGAGCGCTGATTGATTGCAAGGTGCTGGAGGCTAGACCTGATTCCTAAGCACGGCGGATAAGAGCCAGTTTGTACCCCAACTCTCGGGGATAAAAGACGAATACACCAACAGAGTTCTCCGCGCCCATCAGAAGTTGAGTTGTCTTGTCCTTGTTATCTCTCGCCGTTAGAATCGAACATCTCCGGTTCTGGTTCCCCTCTCGCTATCGCGTGGTTTCTCCTGAATTAACAAACGCATACTCGTCCATGATTCGCAGGAAGCTTCACTTCGGCGATCGTTTAGGGTTTGCGCAACGTGTGCATTCTGTAACAATCATCAAGGCCATCTCGTGGAATACAAGGAAAACCCTAAACCCTAAACCCTAACCCTAAAACCTAAACCCTAAACCCGAAACCCTAAACCGTGAACTTGAGTTTATTTTTCTTCTTTTCGTGCTCAACTTCCACTATTGTTTAGGATTTGCACAAATTTGTGCATTTCGTAACAGTCATCAAGGGCAGGTCGTGGAATAAAATGAAAACCCTAAAACCTAAAACCTAAACCCTAGCCCTAAACCCGAAACCCTAAATTGTGAACTTGAGTTTGTTTTTCTTCTTTTCGTGTTTCACTTCCACTATCGTTTAGGGTTTGCGCAACTTGTGCATTCTATAACAGTCATCAAGGGCATCTCGTGAAATATAATGAAAACCCTAAACCCGAACCCAAAAAACTAAACCCTAACCCTAAACCCGAAACCCGAAACCCTAACCCTAAACCGTGAACTCGAGTATGTTTTTCTTCCTTTCGTGCTTCACTTCCACTATCGTTTAGGGTTTGCGCAACTTGTGCATTTCGTAACAGTCATCAAGGGCATCTCCTGGAATATAATGAAAACCCAAAAACCTAAACCCTAACCCTAAACGTGAAACCCGGAACCCTAACCCTAAACCGTGAACTTGAGTCTGTTTTTCTTCTTTTCATGCTTCGCTTCCACTATCATTTAGGCTTTGTGCAACTTGTGCATTATGTAACAGTCATCAAGGGCATCTCATGGAATACAATGAAAATCCGAAACCCTAAAGCTTAAATCCTAAACCCGAAACCCTAACCCTAAACCTGAACCTAACCCTAAATCCTAAACCCTAACCCTAAATCCTAAACCCTAACCCTAAACCGTGGATTCTTTTCGTGCTTTCTTGCGTTTTTGTGCTTTTCTGCTTTTTCTCCTGCGTTTTATTTTCTGTTCTTTTTTCTCTTTGCATTCTTGCTTCGTCCCCCTCCTGAAGGGTCGTGATTCCTCGAGGAAATCCTGCAGAAGCTTCTCCCTCGCCATCGCCGATGCGCAGAGGCCCACCACACAGCTACACACTCACGTAAGAAACTCCCCCCCTCCTACCAATCTCTCTGTCTCTCTCTTTTTTCCCTTCCAGAAGAAGCGGAATCTATGCCTGTGTTGCTTTACGTCGTGGCAATCGCTGTGATTCTTCGTGTGTGCATTCCTGTTCCGGGCGGAAATGAATGCCTTCCTTTCCCCGCTGCATTTTCCCTCGATGATAAACCCCCCCCTCCGGAGGGAATCGAATCCCTGGCTGTGTTCTCATGGAGCCTTTGCTTTTGAATGCAATCCACATTGCGAAGTTGTGGATGCATCCTACATTGCGCTCGGCCTCCCCAATGCGTGTTCTTCTGTGTCTGGTATTTTGGGTAGATTACAAACGGGTGCAGATTAGGGTTCGTGGGTTTTTCGCGTGAGTACCATCCATCAGATGAATGCTTTCAAGTGAGAGATTCAAATGCTTTCTTTCAGAGGTCCCATCGTTTCTTTGCCATAATCCTCCAAAAGCAAAGATGGGCTCGAGAGTTGGGAAGCAACAGAAGTCCAAGGGGCCGTCAGGTATCGAGTTCAAGATGGTTAAAGCCATGAAGGATCGTGGGGCGGTAGCGAAGAGCTCCATGAAATCATTCAATAGCATCATCATGAAGTTCTCGAAGATCGATGCCACATTCGAGAAAGTGCGGTCCACATTCAAGCGATTCGGTATGTATGCTGTTCTGCTCTCTTCGCTGTCGTCTGAATGGAGTCCCTCCATGTAAGAATTTCATTCTTGAGATGAAATTCGGATGCATGATTTCCCCGTCGAGTATATGCAAGCTTTCCAATATTCGATCTTTTATACACACATATGGATGTGGGTTTACATTGCTCCAAATATATGGGCCTTCTTCGATAATGATACCTCTTTGCATCAAGGAATCGTTAACGATTGATCTTCCATGTAAGCCTTAACGTTGTATGTACAAACAGCTGCCAGTAAAACCTAATTTCTGTGCTGCAGACAAAGATGGTAGCGGAACCATTGACCTAAATGAGCTGAAAGAGTGCTTTAGGCAGCTGCAAGTTTCCTTCTCAGACGATGAGGTCAAAGCTTTTCATGAGGAAAGCGATATGGACTCCAGCAAAGGAGTTGATTTCAAGGAGTTCATCATTGTTTTGGCACTTGTTTACCTTCTCGGAACATCGAAAGAGGGCTCGTCGGTATATGCATGCATCCACGCATTTCTGTCATCGTCAAGCATATAAATTCATGGTTAGCGAGGCTCAGGTATCATCAACAGTATTGATTGTTGAGCCGGGTAAATAATCAGAGAGTTATTGACCATAGCGCCATGGGTTTGAAACAAAGTAGTTAAGCAAGGAAAGATCCTATAGGGTCTTAAGGTTTATCCTACAAAAGGCGTACTAGAGTACAACAAATGGTGTATTTGATCTTCTTAGCGGGGGTTATCAATTTCAGGGCCAATAATTATGGGCCTTCCCTGTTAAGCAACAATATGGCCTTTCGATGCTTTTTCTCACTAAATGCTCAATCAAAGTAGGCACAACCGTAGTGTTTATGACATATTACCAAAAGGTCGCGTGTCATCGCTGTAATGCTTTTGAATCTTCATTACCTGGGCAGTAAGTGATGATGGTATTGGGTTTAGAATAACAAAATTATCGGTAAATGTGTAGGAAGGTAGGAAATCTAAACCATTAGGGTTTTTAAGCGTTTAGAACCTTTCGAGCTTAAGCTAATCACTACTACCAAGTGACCATATCCCAATGACATTTATGATTTTGTGTTTTTCTGCTTCAAGTAATCACATGCTAATGACATGTTGTGATGTTGCATTGCTGACATAAAATGCTTGTTTTGTGTTGAGAGAAACATTCTCAAAATCATTCCTTCCCTTTATAATGTTTTTCTTTTTTTTTTTAACCCCTCCCAGAAGTCGAGAATTGGGTTGCCAGAGCTAGAGGCCACCTTCGACACAATCGTCGATGCATACCTCTATTTTGACAAGGACAAAGATGGCTATGTCAGCAAAGCTGAGATCGTGTCAGCTATCAATGAATCCTCGTCTGGGAAGAAGGGCAACGATCAAATCGGAGTCAAGCGATTCGGTCTGTTTCCAGTTTTTCTTTCGAATGATATCAACATGACACGATTCCAGTTTTTGCTATAACTTGGACTGATATATATATATATATATATATATATACATATTGGGCTTGTTGTATTGCAGAAGAAATGGACTGGGATAAGGATGGCAAGATTACCTTCAAAGAGTTTTTGTTTGCATTCACCAACTGGGTGGGCGTAAAAGATAACGAGGATGAGGAAGATGAATGATAAAACTCAAAACAACATTCTTCCAAAATATTTCTTTTAAAAAGGAAAATGGAAACCATTCAACCGCATATAAGAAGCTAGGCTCCGTGATGCTTCGCTGATACATTCTCTATGTTACCAAATTTCTTGTAACAAAGCACCATGAGAAAAACAGAAGAAGAACTGTCAAACTTCCTGATGGAATGGAAATTCTGTAGACTAGATTTGTGGCTCAAGTTTATATGGCCAATTCCACCCCATGCCATACCAATTTGCCAGAAATCAGACCAACTTGTTGCTGTTTTTCCAAATCCATGTTCCAAAAACAGCTTGCTTTCTAAAACAGAAAATGTGAAAGAAATTAAGGTATGAAATACACAAAAGAACTAGTTGAACCCACTGTTCAATAGATTCCAAAATCCAAAACAAATTGCAATTTGGAGATAATCCACTCTGAATGAATAGCTAGAAAATGTAAGTCTCACTTGCTACTTTTGCACTTACCTGCACGCATCGAGTTATGAGAGTCAAAAACGTCAAGGTTCGATGTAATTGGACTGTTCCAAGGATTATGGTCAGGATAGATTCTCTTAATGGCCATAGCTCAGGAGTAGATCCGCTTAACTGAACCCCTTGGCACATAGGCTCACAGTTTATCAAACCCAAGATCCCTCAAATGAAGGATTTAGCAACATCCTCTTTGATG
The DNA here is from genome assembly GCA_037176905.1 of Azolla pinnata. NCBI lineage: Eukaryota > Viridiplantae > Streptophyta > Polypodiopsida > Salviniales > Salviniaceae > Azolla > Azolla pinnata. Next base: position 54,514 of record JBBBWG010028268.1, read on the forward strand.
TTGTGGCTAAGAGCACAAGATCTGTGCATGCGTGGATAGAAATAGGTGTGGTCACACGCAACCTTGAAAGACATTGAATAAACTCTAAAGAGAAAGGCTTGACTCACTTGAAGTGGATTGCTTGATCTCTGAAATATTTATTGACTGCCGAAGAACGGGATGGTGGGTTGGTTGATAACAGACAAGTTGATCATAGAAAAGTTAATCAAGGATAAGTTGATTCATCCAAGGATGATACACAAAGGGTCTTATATAGTATATCCCAGAGCCATGTAAACTATGCTTACCTTTAGGTTAACCATGGCTATAGTCTACATAAATCCATGGTTTCATACATCGCACACATAAAACCCAATTGGTTTTTATCCCCAAACTGTGGGTTCTATGAGTGTACGAAAACCTTCTGTACCTTGGTGTTAGGTACAATAATTCATATGTTACAAATGCAAGCTTTAAATCATACCTTGAATTACAGAGGTTCAAATGCGATGATCAGGCTTACACACATGCACATCCCCCTTGAGTTACAAGGTGTCCTGGCTAACAACATGGCATTGACCTAGCAATCCTGACTTTGTCATTGCAAAGGTGCAAAAACCATCAAAACCAAATCAAAGCAATACATTGTTACAAAGTAAGGTTAGTACCTGGACACCATGAAAATCTTAATGTAAACATGATTTCCTTAACTGTCTTGGCTTGGTTATGATCACACTCTGCTGTGGCACAGAGTTGTGCACGCAAAAAGAAGACATGCAATTAGTATCATCAAACTGCATTGCTTCTGGTTAATCACCTTGAGAAGAATATATACACATCAGCACCACAAAATCATTATGCCTTTGATATTTCAAGTTTAGTTCAAACATATACAGTTTCCTTAAACGTAAAGTATCATTTCATTATTTTTCACAACTTGACATGTCGAGGCAATAAGACAAGATTGCAGATTTCAACTCAAATAAAACAAAGCACTAATCTAGAAGGCTGGTTGTTAACGAGCTCAAGAAGCTGAGATTGGATTTAACATTCGTGAAATCAATCACACTCTTGAAGCAGAGCATTGTATCTAGAAAATGAGACCTGATAAAGATCTGTGAGATCAAGCCACACCATTGATGCAGCGCTGTATCTAGATAAACTACCCTAGCGATGGCTTCCGTATGGAGCATAATCTGGAGACCGGCTGCGGTAACGACGTGGGGGCGATCTGTGATTATTCATGACAATGTAAGCATTGTGATGAGAAAGTTCTAATCTGAAACTGCACAGAGAATCCAAATACCTCGATTGCTGTCGATATCCAGGACTTCGTCCTCGACCATAATCTGGACTATCTCGTCTTCCTCTTCTTGGACTGATACTATGGCGATCCCCAGATTCTCTTTCATGTGCAGCAAATTCTACCGTTATGACACTATCCAATAACTTGCTGCCATATTAAACATTAGTCAGAAGATGTCCCATGATAACCTACGATTTTGAGATAGTTATGAGAAATATGGCATCAGTATGAAATATTTTTCTAGCAATTTAAACAACTAGCATGATTCAAGACTTTCTGACAACATCACCCAAGGGGGTTTTATCAGTTTGTAAAAGAGTTCCTAGACTAACATGTGAGCATAGCTTTCTAATGCTAACCTCAAGTTAGTTGCTTCAAGTGCTTTTGTAGCTTCCTCCTGCGTTTCATACTGGATAAAGGCAAAATTCTTTCTAATCCTAACTTGAACAATCTTTCCGTAAGGTTCAAAATGTCGTTCCAAGTCACGTGACCTTGTGTCCACAGGATCAAAATTGACAACAAAAAGGGTTTTTGTCGGCCGTTGTTTTGTGCTGCTCCTCCTGGCATCTTCACGGCTTCGGATAGCACCATCACCTTGCTGAAATCCAACAGAGTAATTTAGAAAAGTAGCATTTGAAGAGAGCAGAAATGTGAAACTCTCGATCCTCAGTATTGACGTTTAACAACCTTGGCCCACTCAACACGAAGATGACGTCTTTGCCTCCCAAATTCATAATTATCCAGGGCTCGAATGGCATCAGCAGCATCACGCTCATCTTCCATGTACACAAAAGCGAACCCTGCTGTGCGATGCAGAGCTACAATTAGTGCATCGTGTTAAACCATGTCTCCTACAGTCTAACATCTAACAAGGAGCTGAGGCCTTAAAAAGCACATTCTACTTATGTGATTGTTATGCACAAACATGTTTAGGTGTGTTATGATGACTGGAAGAGTCAGCTACAATAGGATGAACAGCACGTTGACAATGGATGAGGTCTTCGGTCAGGATGTGCTTGTTGAGCATGCAATGAATCATCATGGATGAGCTAAGAGGATGATCTGACAAAGCTGTGGATGATGATCCCCATTGCTCTTTCTATCGTTGTAGGATGTCATGTAAGAGATGGGATCAACACACTTGAAGAAGCCAAAGGGCTTCCGAGCGTTCAAGACAAAGCCTGCGCCAAACCAAAACTTAAGTACCTCGTTTGCATTCAGCATAAAGTAAAACTTGCCTCAACTGATGATATCTCCCTACAGACGAGCACATACATTTAAATTCTAAAATGCAATCAATCCCTTAAGACACACCTTTCAGGGGCCAAATCATCATGCCCTATATTCATATTAAAAAATCAAGAAGCTTCCCAAGTTGTGTGTGAACAAGGCATAACAAAACATCCCTAGCAGCATACAGACACTTATTTCTTATCATTCTGGGATTTGTTGTTCAGATTTTCCTGAAGGAAGGATAACTGGCGCCAGGCAGTTTGTAACCTTCAACCTTGTAATCCATGCATATATACCATACAATACACATACACAGATATACTGGACATATAAAGGTTTTCTCCATTTAAACGGCAATGGAGCTTTAAAAGGAAAAGTAGCGAGTTTATGAGCATCAGCAGTTTGCCATTGCAGTATGACTTCCCTTTACCTTTTACATTCTCAACATTAGCGAGTTTGTTATTTCTTCATCACCACAAGGCTAATACCTATGAGAAAGAGATCCCCCTAGTAGCAGTCATGATGCCATATATGAAGACATGAATTCCAAAACCTGGTAACTTGGTGAGCATAATGCCATCGAATTTATCAATACAACTGTTCTATGACATGCACAGAGCCAAGGATCCTCTCTGAAAGAATTTGCGTCCCTTTCTCGACGAATCTGGTGGACTGAAGAAAGAACACTTAAGCGAAAAACAAACAGCTCCAACTCAAAGAAAACCTTGTTACCACATTCCACGTCCATATTTTCCTAATCCCGATTCTGGGACCCAAAAAAGCAGGATATATAAATTTCCTAGCAATCTTCTTTCCCTACTGCAATTCTTTGCTCAAAAAACGCAGAGAAAACAAAATCACATTTCAAGGGAGATTCCCTCACCAGATTTCATATCGACTCTGTCCACTTTTCCATATCTAACAAACAATCGCTCTATTTCAGAAGATCGAGCATCGTATTCAAAGTTACCGCAGAAGACAGGCCTGACAGCCACCATTGTGAAGGCAAGTGATCAGAAGGATCCGCAGCCTTCAGATCTGCAAGGACAAACGAAGCAAGAGAAAGGACGAACGAGGCAACAAAGGATCAGTTCAACATAGACGGAGCCATTACGTACAGACATAGGGAAGGGAGGGAAAGGAACAATTCCTCGAAACATTAGCTACTACTGGAAGGCTCAGAAACGGAATAATCTGCAAGTTTCGGGTGAAACGAGACGGCTCATCGGTCCTCTTCAGTTAGACAGAAACCCGATGCTACTGAAAGATTTGGCGAGGAAGGAGCATCAGGAGTTAATGATGGAGAGAGAGAGCGGGGGGGAGATAGAGAGAGAGAGAGAGAGAAACAGGAACGGGAACGGGAACGGGAACGGGAACGGGAACGGGAACGGTGACACAGAGAGAAGGCAGAAAAACGGGAAGGCAATGCCTGTACGGAGAAGCGATTGAGCAGCAGGAAAACCCTAAAAAGACGGAACAATTACCTGCTCGCCAGGAAGCAAGAAGCAGAAGCAGCAGCAGCAGCAGAAGACGAAGCAGCAGCAGCAGCGGAAGAAGAAGCAGCAGCAACAGCAGAAGAAGAAGAAGAAGAAGTTCCTTGACTGTGCAGGATCAGTGAGCAGTCTTACAGGTCCTTGTGCGGTGCGGAGCTGCGTCTGCAATCAGACGGAGAAGGATCGCTCGGCGATGGCGATGGCGATGGCGATGGCGACGGCGACGGCGA
>JBBBWG010028279.1:0-20843 GCA_037176905.1 Azolla pinnata
CAGAAGACACAGATATATATATATATATATTATATATATATATATATATATATATTATTTATTTATTTATTTATTTATTTTATATTTATATATATTTGTTTGATTGTTTGTTTATCTATTTATATTTTGTTTATTTGAATAAATTAATTATTTGTATATACTGTTTGTTTATTTATGGCAAATTTACCAACAAATGCTTGATTAACATCTGACTGACTGATCGATCAAGACCCACTTGCTTGATCGACACCAAATCAGCGCGTTAAATGAGCTGGTTGTATTCTGAATTTGCTGACTTTTAGTCAGTCGAATGTAATGTGGGGAGATCTGTTGGGATCGGTTAGTTTATTTAATTGTTTGTATATATTGTTTGTTTATTGATGGGAAACTTACTAGAAAACGCTTGATTAACATTTGACTGACTGACTGATTGATCAAGAACCACTTGCTTGTTCGACACCAAATTAGCGTGTTAAGTTGAGTTAGTTGTATTCTGAATTTGCTTACTTTAGTTAGTCGAATGTAATGTGGGGAAATCTGCTGGGATCGGGGGGGGGGTAAAATCAATGCTGGCGGGATTAAGTGGGCGCTAGTTTTTAGCAGAAGATGAGAGCGGGTGTTGACTTGCGTTTTTGATTTCGGCCCGCGTTGAAATGCAGTTTATAAAATTTGGTTTCTCTGTATTTACTTGACTTTATGATATACTTACCCAGTGTCTTAAAATTATACGTAGTATGTCAAATTGGTGGGGGAGGGTCCAAGCAAGTCACGATATTTTCCCCTTATTTTCAATGCAAGCAGGACATTTACATGTAAAATGGTACTCATCTTCCACCTCTATATGATATAATCTACAAATTCTTTTCCTCTTTGGAAACACCATTAGCCCCGACCATTCTCAATCTTTAGTCGGTGAAAACAACACTCTAAACCAATAGATAATCGCACGTAAAATGGTACTCATCTTCCGCCTCGAGATGGCATAATCTCCTAATTCTTTTCCTTGTTGGGAACACCATCAACTCGACCACTCTAAATCTCTAGTCGGTGAAACGACACACTAAAACAATACACAATTACACGTAAAACGGTACTCATCTTCCACTTCCAGATGGCATGATCTCCAAAATTCTTGTCCTCTCCGGGAACACCATCAGCCCGACCATTTCTCAATCTCTTCTACTCGGTGGAATGACAATCTAAAGCGATAGACAATTGCACGTAAAAAATGGTACTCATCTTCCACTTCTAGATGACACGATCGACAAATTCTTTTCCTCTCCAGGAACACCATCAACCTAACCATTCTCAATCTCTAGTCGATGAAACAACACTATAAATCGATAGACTATTCATCTTCCACTTATAGATGGCATGATCTACAGATTCTTCTCCTCTAAGGGAACACCCTCAGCCCGACCATTCTCAATATCTAGTCGGTGAAAATGACACTCAAAATCGACAGACAATTCCACGTAAAACGGTGCTCATCTTCCACTTCTGGATGACATAATCTCCAGACTCTTTTCCTCGCTGGGGAACACCACCGGCCCGACCGTTCTCAATCTCCCGTCGGTGAAGCGACACTCTAAATCAATCGACAGACGATTCCACGTAAAACGGTGCTCTCATCATCCACTTTGAGACGACATGATCTACAAAATTCTTTTCCTCTCCGGGAACACCATCAGCCCGACCATTCTCAATCTCGAGTCGGTGAAACGGCACTCCAAATCGACAGGCAATCGCACATATGATCTACAAACTCTTTTCCTCTCCGGGAACACCATCAACCCGAGTATTCTCAATCTCCAGTTGGTGAAACGACACACTAAAACAACACACAATTCCACGGAGAACGGTGCTCGTCTTCCACTTCCAGATGACCATAATCTACAAAATTCTTTTCCTCTCCGGGAACACCATCAGGCCAACCATTTTCTCAATCTCTTCCAGCCAGTGGGAATGGCAATCTAAAATGGACGGGACGGTTTCACACTTGGCCCGCCCTTCTGTCCGCCCAAGTGTGAAACCTGCAGTCAGCATATTGTTCATTCCCGTCTTCTTCTTCTTCTTCTTCTTCTTCTTTCCTTTCTCTCCGAGCTCGCACAGACAACAGAGCACGACGCAGACAACAGAGAGCTCCTCTGCTCCCTCGAACCCTAAACCCTAACCCTAATTCTGCCGTCATCCGTCACTCCGCATCCGCAGCGGAATCTGCAGGATTTCGTCGTGTAGACGAGCGGCGGCGCAGTAGGGGAACAAACGCGCAATCGGACGCGCGGAACAGGGTGAAAGAGAGAGGCAGCTGGACCCCGTCCCCAGCTCCGAGCAGCCCGCGTTTGTGTTTTTCTTCTTCTTCTCCTCGAGCGAGCTGAGCCGAGGAAACATCTAGCAGAGCAAGCCAGTGAACAGGAAGTTAGGGCGCGGAAAGGGTACCGAGTTTAAGGGGAGCCTGAAGAACCGAGAAGGGAGGATCAGGGAGAAGGGAGAAAGGAGAAAGGAGAAGGAGAAGGGGAGGTGGAAAGGAGGATTGTATCGCCAAGATGTATGGAGGCGATGAAGAGGAGTATATTGATGAAGACGAGGAGATCACGCAGGAAGATGCGTGGGCTGTTATCAGCGCTTATTTCGAAGAGAAGGGCCTGGTTAGGCAGCAGCTCGATTCGTTCGATGAGTTCATACAGAACACGATGCAAGAGATTGTCGATGAATCTGCAGATATCGAGATCAAGCCCGAGTCTCAACACAATCCTGGACGCCACCAGGACTTTGTAGAGGTCTGCTTCTCTCTAAATACTTTTTGTTGTTGTCCCTTTTTGCGTCAGCAAGCTGAGACGCAGAATTTGTGGGAACAAAAGCATTGGAAAAGAACTCCAAGATGGAAAACTACCCCATAAATAGAAGAATTTGGTGGGTTTAAGCGAGTGAGATGAAAAAGAAGCTGTTAAAACTCACTGAAATCCTCCCAATCATCTAAGACCTCACACAAGAAGATTTAGTGGGTGTAAATTGTAGCGAGAATAATGTAGATTGTGCACATCAGTGAATCCTTACAACAAAAAGGGCAAATAAAAATACGAAGTTAGTAACGAAGAGAATGGATATCCAGGAAATGTCAGTGGATCAAAATTGGGGGACGCAAGGGTTGATGTAAACTTTTGTATGTTGTATAAGTGAGAGTGCTTTTCAGAGATGAGTTGATCAGCAATAATGTAATGATACAAACTCTAAGGGACACAATCAATAATGTACGAATTAGTGCATCATATGTATGTGTGCATTTAGCTAACATGTTTTTTTACAATTAAGAAGTTATGAAGTAAAGTAAATCGTCTTCTCTTTTTTGTTAATTATTGTAGACTACATATAAGATCAGCTTTGGTCAGATCTATCTCAGCAAGCCAATGATGACAGAATCTGATGGAGAAACAGCTACCTTGTTCCCGAAGGCAGCACGACTTCGGAACTTGACTTACTCTGCTCCATTGTATGTTGATGTATCCAAGCATGTCATAAAAAAGGGAGAGGATGGAGAAGAGGAGATCGAGGGGGAAGATTTACCTAAGGTTTTCGTTGGAAAGGTGAGACCTTGTAGATATTTGTGTTAAAGGTTTAGACATGGTTGCCGAAATCGGTTGCTCAGATAGTCCCTCAGAGATCCTTTTCTTGTTGTAACACCCCTTTCAGAGGTGTTTCATTCTCTGAGGATTATTCAGTTCTGATTTTTGATATTTATCCTCGACTTATAAATTGCAGGTTCCTATCATGCTGCGGTCAAGCTACTGCACATTGTATGGTAACAGTGAAAAGGATCTTACGGAGCTTGGGGAGTGTCCCTATGATCAGGGTGGCTATTTCATCATTAATGGAAGTGAGAAAGTTTTGATTGCTCAGGAAAAGATGAGTACAAATCACGTTTATGTTTTCAAAAAGAGACAGCCAAACAAATATGCATACGTTGCTGAAGTTCGGTCAATGGCAGAGAACCAGAACAGGCCTGCCAGTAGCATGTTTGTACGCATGTTATCAAGGGCTGGTGCAAAAGGGGTTTGTAGTTTTGCTCATGTTTTTTACGATTTTGCATTCTGAGACTAAGTTTCTTCTCTGTTCTTCAGTAATTTTCGTTGCTGAACTAATCTTATTAGTGGCTGCCTGATGTAAGTGATGTCCTTACTGCTGTTTCCATCACATACAGGGCATGTCTGGTCAATATATTCGAGCGACTTTGCCCTATATCCGCACAGAAATACCCATCATAGTGGTTTTTCGGGCTTTAGGATTTGTAGCTGATAAAGATATATTGGAACATATTTGTTATGACTTCAGTGATACTGCTATGATGGAGCTGCTCCGACCATCCCTGGAAGAGGCATTCGTCATACAAAATCAACAGGTGCTTCAATAAACGTACAGTCTGGAATTATATTAGGTTGCAGCTATTCTCAGTTCATGTTTTTCTATGAAATGGGACAGGTAGCACTTGATTACATCGGAAAGCGTGGCACAACTGTCGGTGTTGCAAGAGAAAAGCGTATTAAGTGAGTAGATTTGTAATATTTTTTCTGTGGCATTTACAGCTGCAATTGTATGTGATCTTGATTCTCTATCACATCTCTTCATGCTACCTTCCTTTATTATCATTATTACACTTAAACTGGCACATCAGTGCTTGCACTTACTTCATTCCGAACTTCAGTATTTGAGCTTCTACATCATTAATTATAGGAGCAAAACCAACATTGACATAATTCTGATATATATTATGCTCTGGCATCTGCTGTTGCGACAATGCAGATATGCAAAAGAAATTCTACAAAAAGAGATGCTTCCTCATGTTGGTGTGGGCGAGTTTTGCGAAACTAAAAAAGCTTACTTTTTTGGGTATGGCCCACAGATTTCTTTCAGTTAGTTTTGCAAGTTTTCCTTGTGATTCTGGGCCTCAATGGCCAGTGTCTTGTGGGTACTGCAGTTATATCATCCATAGGCTGCTGCTTTGTGCACTGGGGCAAAGAGCTGAAGATGACCGTGATCACTATGGCAATAAAAGATTGGATCTTGCTGGTCCCCTCCTTGGAGGACTTTTTCGCATGGTAATGCATTGTGAGTTGGATTATCTATGGATCGGGGTATGTTAACAATCAATATTAACATTCTTTTTCCTATGCAGCTCTTTAGAAAATTAACAAAAGATGTTCGGGGATACCTACAGAAGGTATCTGAACAAGTTCCTTAACAGAGTTTCGGCAGTGTATGTTTTTATGTCTAATGACATTTCAATCTACATGGGTTGCAGTGTGTAGACAATGGAAAGGAAATTAATCTGGCTTATGCTGTGAAAGCAAAGACAATTACTAGTGGTTTAAAGTATTCTTTAGCCACCGGTAATTGGGGTCAGGCTAATACGGCAGGAACACGAGCTGGTGTCTCACAGGTTTCCACATGATTAATTAACATGTGTGTATTGCCCATTTGTCCTCAGATTAGATGTTTGATACTTCTTCTAATGTACTACAGGTGTTAAACAGGCTTACATTTGCTTCTACACTCTCACATTTACGGAGACTCAACTCTCCTATTGGTCGGGAAGGTAAGCTCAAGTATGAGCAGCACTATTTCGCTCGTTATGGTGCTTCATCAAATTCCTTACATAGATGAAATTCTGAAATCATTCAGGAAAGCTTGCTAAACCACGCCAACTTCATAATTCCCACTGGGGCATGATGTGCCCTGCTGAAACACCTGAAGGCCAGGTATTTCCTTTATGTCCACTTAACTGTCAGCCCCTTTCTCTTCAATTTGGTTTATTGGTTGAAAATTCTTTACTCTTCTGGTTGTTTGTGTAAATTTTGGGTTGCTCATGAGTTTCATGTCCCGTTTGTGTCAAAGGCTTGTGGGCTTGTAAAGAACTTGGCGCTCATGTCATATATCACAGTTGGCTCTGCTGCAAATCCAATTCTGGAGTTTCTGGAAGAATGGAGTACAGAAAATTTTGAGGTATCTCTAATCTTCTCCACCTCTCAAAAGCTTAATGACATTCGAGTGCCAAAAATAAATCTTATTCATTGGTACTGGTCGTTGCAGGAAATTTCTCCTGCTGTTATTACTCAAGCAACCAAGATATTTGTTAATGGATGTTGGGTTGGTATCCATCGTAATCCTGATCTTCTTGTGCGAACGTTACGGCAATTACGGAGACAGGTAAATGCTTTCTTATATCATAAGTAGCTGTCATTCTGATGAGAAAAAACAAAGCTTTGTTTAAGCTTGATCTTTCTGGTTTCACAGGTAGATGTGAATACTGAAGTGGGAGTGGTCAGGGACATCAGTTTGAATGAGTTGCGGCTATATACAGATTATGGCCGTTGTAGTAGACCATTATTTATTGTAGAGAATCAGCGTTTACTGATCAAGAAGTCAGACATTCGATCATTACAACAGAAGGTATTATCCCTGCAAAGCTGTGGATTTATACTTCAAGTGAAGATTAACATGTAGCATGATCTTGCATTGTAAAAATCTGTGGATGTGATATACAGGAGTCCACTGAGCCTGGCTGGTATGATTTGGTTACGAAGGGATTTATAGAATATGTTGATACAGAAGAGGAAGAGACCACCATGATATCAATGACCATTCAGGTATATATCTGAATAATGATGCGCTATGTGTTATAAAGCTTTGGTGAATTGGCTTTTCACCCCCTTTTTTTTCCAGGACCTTATAAATGCCCGATCTAATACACAAGAAGCATACTCATACACTCACTGTGAAATCCATCCTTCCATGATTCTTGGGGTTTGTGCATCAATTATTCCTTTCCCTGATCATAATCAGGTGCGTGCTCTATCTTAGGGTGCTTTTCTATTGTTAACCTTCACTATTTATTGAGACATCTGATTTATGAACAGTCTCCTCGTAATACATACCAATCAGCTATGGGAAAACAAGCCATGGGGATTTACGTAACCAATTATCAGCTCAGAATGGTAATATAAAGTACCTTTCAACCACTCTAAGGGACGTTATTTTTCGTCTTGTTTAATTCTGGCGTTTGCATCTTTGCTGTATCAGGATACCCTTGCATACGTACTTTACTATCCTCAGAAGCCTCTCGTCACTACCCGTGCCATGGAACATCTACACTTCCGTCAGCTTCCTGCAGGCATTGTAAGTTGGATCTTACATTTGAAAAATGTTTCCTCTCTACTTCACATGGTTTGAGGACTTACATTTTAGCACTCATCAGAATGCAGTTGTTGCAATCGCCTGCTACTCTGGATATAATCAAGAGGATTCAGTTATAATGAATCAATCCTCTATTGACCGAGGTTTCTTCAGATCAATATTTTATCGCTCCTACAGGTATCGATGTGGATGGACTTATTAGGAGGCATTGAATACAATATATAATTAACCTTGAATGTCTGTGCATACATGTCTACAATAGGGATGAAGAAAAGAAACAAGGCACACTGGTCAAGGAGGAGTTTGAACGTCCTAGCAGAGATAACACTTCGGTAAGTCACTGGAGTTTTATTATATTCTATGTAATGCTTTGTACGCATTTTCTATAATGAAAGGCCATATCTGGCAGGGCATGCGGCATGGTTCTTATGATAAATTAGATGATGATGGTCTAGCACCTCCTGGTACAAGAGTGTCCGGGGAGGATGTTATCATTGGAAAAACAACACCCACTGCACAAGATGACACTGGCACACAAGCTCAACGATATTCAAAAAGGGATCAAAGTACATGTTTGCGTCACAGTGAAAGTGGAATGGTGGATCAGGTAAGTCGTTTCTTCTTATCATCAAGATTCTGAACCTCTTCAAGGTATTCTGTGTACAGGTCCTGAAGTGAATATTTCTTGCAGGTCTTGCTCACAACAAATGCTGATGGCTTACGATTCGTTAAGGTTAGGGTGAGGTCTATCCGTATTCCCCAAATTGGTGACAAGTTCAGTAGTCGGCATGGACAGAAAGGGACAGTTGGAATGACCTATACTCAAGAAGATATGCCTTGGACTCAAGAAGGCATCACTCCTGATATTATAGTGAATCCTCATGCTATTCCATCTCGGATGACAATCGGTCAACTCATTGAATGTATCATGGGAAAAGTTGCTGCACATATGGGAAAAGAAGGAGATGCCACTCCTTTCACTGATGTCACGGTTAGTCTCTTGCATTTATTTTCTGATGGCGCAATGAGTTTGGAATTCTTGGCCTGACATATTTTTCAAGAGCACTGGCTTAGACTCTAAAGAAAGATAACTAACTATATATTAATATCTACAGGTGGATAATATCAGCAAAGCTCTTCATAAATGTGGCTATCAAATGAGGGGGTTTGAGACAATGTACAATGGGCATACCGGTCGGAGACTGACTGCCATGATATTCCTTGGGCCTACGTATTATCAGCGCTTGAAGCATATGGTGGATGATAAGATACACTCACGAGGTCGCGGTCCTGTCCAGATTCTTACTAGGCAACCTGCTGAGGGGCGATCACGAGATGGAGGATTGAGGTTTGGAGAAATGGAGCGAGATTGTATGATCGCCCATGGATCAGCCCACTTCTTGAAAGAAAGGCTATTTGATCAAAGTGATGCATACAGGGTTCATGTTTGTGAGCATTGTGGTTTGATGGCAATTGCGAATCTAAAGAAAAGTACCTTTGAATGCCGGGGTTGTAAGAACAAAACCGAGATTGTTCAGGCAAGTTTACCTCTACTCTTTTGTGTGTGCTTGCTGGATTGGATTTTATTAACAAAAGTCATGGAGAGAATTTTGCATCGTCTATTACAGGTGCACATTCCGTATGCTTGCAAGTTGTTGTTTCAGGAGCTCATGTCAATGGCCATCGCTCCTCGAATGTTTGTGAGGGATGTAAAGGGTGCAAAAGAATCAATGAAGAAGGGGGGTTGATCACAACTTGACGTTTTAACCAGTTCATCTGTATCAATACAAATTTTCTACCATGGCAAGCAGCAATTGCTGGACTCTGCATATAGGTATCTTGGTACCAGAGAGCAGGTAGGTTCAGGTTTTGGCATCATTAAGGTAGAAGAGGGCAGGATAAGTGCGCTTCTGATGTGCTAAGGATTAATACGGAGGTGCACCCTTCATCAAAGTGTTTCAAAGGAGTGCATAGCTGGGGCAGAAACTCATAAAATGTGCAGATTTTCTTCTGCTTGAGGCCCTGATCAACACGAAAATGATTATGCCAAGCGAAACGCTTTTATCTCATCTGCATGGATTGATTTCATCATTCAGAGTGTGTACAAAGATAAAGCGCGGAAGTTTTGCAGCTTGCTGACTAGAAAACCTGTAAAATTATCAGTTTGAAAGGACATGGCTAAGACCATACGGTTTCTGAAAAGCTAACAAATGAAACAAATGAAGCATTTGTATTTTGTATTTGATAATAGTTTTTGAGGACCAAGTCCAAGCTCTTCTGTAAACGACTGTTCTAGTTCTAATAATCAAGTGAGGATTATACTATACCATCATGAAAATCATATAGAAGAAGCGTGTATTGTAAGATGAGGTTTACATTGATTGCGTCCTGCCATCATGAAAATCACATCAAGATAGTGTGTATTTTTAAGATGAGATTTAGGCTTCATCCTATCATGGGTTTGTGGTTGGCTTGCATAATTAACATGTCTTCAGTTATTGTTTGTAGTTGGATTTGCAGCTAAGTTCTGTTTAAAGAAACAGAGGTTTGAATTCATTGTTGTTTCTGAGTTCATGGGTTCTGTAGACATGAAGCTCTCGGGTGCTTGTCATGACAGAACGGAGAGAGCTTCAGTTTTCTCTCATTGTATGAGATTATTATTGACGATCGACTTTGATTAAAACATTAATCCTAAACATTGCAAACTCAATTCAACAATTCCACAAAATTTAGCCTCAAATCACTAGACACCATAAACACAGGTTGCGATTAATCACTAAACTGGCATACCATAAACACGAGCCTTGGCTCTTCTAACAAGGGGCTCGACAAATGCAACAATTGGCATTGAGTGCATTTCAATCATGTCTTCATGTCAGCATCCATGCAACAATACCAACAAACCTGTTTAGGGCATAGGTTTAGGGCATAGGGTTCAAGGTTATATGAGATTGGCTACAGCTAACATGCAAAGAATCACAATTTCACCATGGTCAAGATCCTCCAGCTCTCTCAGATTACAACCAACAGAGGAAGGTTTCAGTCTGTAGTTCTTATCCAAGCACCTACGTAGAGTTTTATGAAGCAGAAAAAGTTGATCTTTTAGCTTCCAAGCAATTCGTATCACCAGATACTCATACTGTTGGAATATATCAGTCTTTTAACAATTGAGGCATCGTAGCATTGCTAAACTTGCGTGACTAAATTTCACAGCATCGCCAGCATCCCAGAAAAGATCACTCCTTTCTTTGTAAACCACCGAGAATTAGTACATGACCAATCGACATATGCTGGCCATGGCTTTAAACTTTGCCTCTTGCTTTGAAGTGAAGTATCCTGGTCCACTCTCTTTAGTGGTTGCATTCCAAGTTGGTTCTTTACTTGAAACAATGGTGGAGTGAGGTTAGAACCCCATTTTTGGTAGAGTGAAAGCTCTGCATTGGTGAGATAGCCAAAAATGATACAACAAGAGCTCTATACCGAATCATGGGCATGGCCTAGTTTTGAAAGCTCGGAACTGGAACCATGAAAGTTGGCAGCAGAAATGATGGGAGGGTTTGCAAACTGGACTCCCCCATGTCAAGCAAGGCCTTAATCATTGAAACTGAAGGATTCCTTCTTGTGCGTGGGCTTCGTAGAGTGCCACTGTATATTTCTTGAACAATGTGGCTGCTTGCTCCCTTTTATCCAATTCACCAAGCGAATGAAATACAATTGATTGGAGATAATAGACTTCACACAATTGCTCATGATCCTGCATTTTGTGTGCACATAGATTCACATCATGGTTACGTTCATCATATCATCATCACAATCAAGAAGAGATGCACGACATTGATTATACATGTGAACAAAATTTACACAATAGCTATCGCAATCAACAAGAAAGCAAGCAACTGACCTGAAGGACTTCAAATTCGTTGGCTGCACCTTCTAATGAGTTGATCACAATCTCAGAATCAGCATGCACTGCATAAGAAGGTGAACAATATAGATGTTTCTGTTAGTATACTCGAGGTGAGGTCAAAATCAATCAAGATTTACCGGCAGGTGAATATTATCTCTCTTAATTGTTACACAAACAATCAAAGATTTTGGTCACATAAATGTTGCTCAATATCATGAAAAACATTGCGAGAGGATGCAAAAGTTTTCCTAATAGAAAACTCAAAAATTTGACTTATAACATAACAGATAAGAATTTTCGATGACAGTAATGCAATTGATTGCAACACTTTCCCATATGATCTATATATGTAGTCGGCATGACCAAACACACGAATCCTATAAGACATAAAACACTTTTCCAAATATGCACACAAAGAACATTGTATCCAGGTTAGAGAAGCAAAGAGAGCAAGAATGTAACCTGAGAAAGATGAGCTACACAGATGACATCTTGCAACAGCAAGATGGATTCGTCCTATGAGTTCACGGCCTCCATGCCCCAGGACCATTGTCATACATTGATGCAGAAGTGCTAATGCTGGGCTGGCATGACTAGCTCCCAATCGTAACCAGAGCTCCGCAAGGGTTACCATTGCTGATGCATGCATGAAATCAAGGTTAAATGACTTGCTCAATGTCAAACCTGCCAATGCGTAAGGCAGGCCACTAACATAGCTTTCTCCTTTCTGGAAAACAACAATTAATCACGTGTCAATGATTATCGGACAAATGAAAAGACAAAATAACTGAAGCGCCTAGTGATCGGATATAACCTTATGTATATCTGCCAGTAAGAGCAGCGCCATTATGCTTTCTATTTGCATGTTGGACTTGTAGCACAAATTGAAGAGAGACTGTGCCACAGAAGCAGCCTGGACAAAAATAAAGACAGTAAAATTTTTTGATTCAGAAGACCTTCCCAATTCTCAATATCTGAACTCAATAAATTAGCATGTTTGATAGGAAAACATATCTGTGAGGCAAGAGCATACCTCACCAAATTGACCAGCTCCTAGCAATGTACGGGCATTGCGGTGAGCAACATCTATCTTATGGTCTATATCAACCCCCTGCACAGGTGAAGAAAGAGCTGCCAGCAGATTGCAAGCAGCCTGTGCTATTTTAATCTCCCCCCTGTATTCAAATTCCAGAAAAAAAAGAGGACATCCATAAGAATAAATATATGGTTTTCGGTATATCATATGAGGCCGATTCCTGTAAAAGGACAGTAGAATGTTAAATTATTTCTTACCGATGTAGTGCTCTTTCATGAATTAATCGTAACTGTGCAGCTTTTATCCGTGATTTTGCAAGCATGGGAAACTTTTTCGATGCTATGTCCAGAGCAGCAAACGCCTCTGAGAAATGATAGAAGTGAAATGTTATACTGAGGATCACACAAAATGTCGCATAAAGTCTGGTAAACAAATGCAAACTTAGGTTACGCCCAGAACAAGTGTAACTAGGCTATAATCAAAGCACTGTTTCACAGAAATGCACACCTTATTTTGAGATGCTTAGGATGTAGATGTGCCACATTCGAAAAAAAAACCTTTATTCCCCTCAATGATTTGCCCTAGCCTCTGAAGAAAAAAGATATTTCTGCTGGCATTGGCGTTAAGACAGCATGACTTACACAGATAATAGAGCTATTATCCATAAATAGAATAAACTCGTTGTACAGACATAAGTCAGCAAAATACACGTGGCAGGGTCATGGCTAAAGAGGATGCAGAGGAGCAATTACAGAGATGGCAGCACATAATCGATTGCCCAAGACAATATTCCAAATCCTAATACCCACAAAGACCCTTGAACCTCATAAGTACTGCACAATGCCATATATAGTGCATAACTGATTTATCCTCTGTCTGGGAGGCTTTTGCCTATCCTAGCCTATATCCATATCATGTGCAAAAAGATTTGACTTATAGTGAGCCATCAGATTAGAAATATAAGAGAGGGAAGTACCAAGGGCCATATGATATTCCCTTTTCTTTGTTCTATTGAACAAATGCTTATTAAGCAGTGATGTAACACACAACATCATAACATGAGAGTCAAATATTTTGGGCCGTATCTCTTCTTTGACAAGCTTACCATCATAGCCTTTATGTGTTGCAAGATATTGTGCCAGCTTCACATATGATAGACATACATCATCTGCACTGAAATAACCAATGAAAAGGAAATACTTGAACTATCATTTGGAAAATCTGGCTAAGAAGTACAAAAACTCAGTTTCAGCTTTTCTATGACTCACCTTGCAACATCTTTATAACAAACTGCAAGGACTAAAGAACTAATGCGGGCCATTGGGGGGCTGGAAAATGAGAAACAATCAGTTTCTGAAATATGGCAGTATAAAAATAGCCTCTAGAAATAAAAAAACAAACCTTCCATAAAGTTCCCATGAAGCAGCTCGAAGCAGATGGGCTATTCCTGCCAGCTGAAGAAGAGAGCCGATAACAGGACTACCTTTTACTGGAAATAAAGAGCTCCCCCCACCTGTATTACCAATACTCCCAGGTAGACCTTGTTGACTATTACCTAGTCCTGCTACAGCAGGCCTTTGGAATCCCCCGAGTCCAGCACTTGCACCCCCTGATAACAAGGAAGCAGGGCCACTGGAAGCACTGCTAAGTAAATAAGGACTCAACTTCAATGTCTGCAACACATCATTCTATTGCTTAGAGCTGTTTGCAATATTTAGGGCCTGGTAACAAAGCATCATCCGGCAACCAGACCTTGTAAACCTCAATAGGACAGGTTGCGACTTGTCCTGATGTCCGGAGCCCAGTCAAAAGAGGAGATCGCCCAACAAACTAGAGTACAGATATCAATCAATATTTCAAACCTCATGAAATGATAACGACCATTATGATACTTTTCTAGGGTCCTTAGCATTCATATTTTTCTAAATGTCATTGTTGAGACCCAATGCAAGGTCTAGAATTTTTGGTATGCTAAGCAAGAGATCTAAACAAAAGTTATTAAATCGGATACAAGGTTCTCTTCAAATGAGTGCAAATTTTGAGTCTAAACATTCACATTCATCAGGGGAAGTGTGTATCTGCAAACTCTTCAGCCCTAAGACTGTTAAAGCATTCAAAATCTGATCAGTCATGTTTTCGGCAGAAGTTGTTTGAGATGGTATGAATATCCCAATAACCATAGAATCCAAATGCTGATGCTTACATGAAACATATGAATCAAGCATGGAATAAAATATTTAGATGGACATGAAGGATTGATATTTAAATGTCCTACAATCTTCCTACAACTTAGTACAGGGTCAGATGTAAACAAGCTTTTCATCTCAAGACACAGAAGATCAGCAACACCTTCCATTTTTTCTTGAGAGAGGAAATATGCACAGAATACATATGCTGGAACAATGGATTCAAGCTCACAGAAACAGATCTCGAAGGATGGGAACCAATCAATGTTTTCTCCTCCTACATTCCTTCAGAAAATGTATTCCTTTTAAACTTTCATAAAGCAGAGGACATACCCGTAAATTGAACTTTGCAAGTACTAGCTTGCTGAAAGCAACCAGATGTGGTAGTCTGAGTTCATGTGCCCTGTGAAGGCAACACCTCAGTAACAATAGCAACTGTTCTTGTATACCAAATGATGGTCCATTTCCAGCATCTAATCCAGGAAGAATTGATCCGGAAAGCTTTCCATCCACAGGGATACCAACCTCTGAAACCAAGTAACATAGTGCTGCAAGAGCATGCGCGAGACAAGAATCGTCACTATTCTGTACAAGTACAAAGAACGCCAAATAGAATCAGTTTGCGTCAAAATTCACATGATCAGACATCATGAGACCATGCAAATCCAACCTGTTGGGCGATTCCAACTGCCTCGTTAAGGGCCTGTTCATTGAAGGAAGATATTAGTTTGCCGATAAATAGAACATGAAGATTTGAATTCACTATGTTTGGGCATACCAACTTCCATCCTTGTGGTTTCATACCAATACAATGATCCAGAATTTAATATTGATGAGACTTTTTGCAAAAAAATCATTCGTGTATCCATTCAATCCAAATTTAATATTGATAAAATGTGAGGAATATAACATTTATTGTATAGAAAGTCTATCAGAATTTTGATGCAACCTGACTTGAAAGGAGTACAAATCGAATGTGAATATTACCTGCAAGGCCTGACTCGTATGCCCAAACCGTGCATGCATGGAGCCAAGAGCCAAAAGTCCAGCTTGGAACCTTCCAGTGCTAGCAGCAGAAGATGCAGTACTAGTGCCTATAGCTCCCTTCCCAGCACTAACAAAAGAAATAGCGATGAAAATATGATCACGAAGACATGGAATTTGAAGTCCACACATGATTCTACGGCACAAATAGCTGAACATGGTGTGGATAAATATCCACAAACCTGTGCCACTAAAACTCTTACTGAAAGTTAGGAGTAACACGTGCAAACATTCCCTTTGAATTCAATTGTGTGAAGAAGGTATTTCTGAAGCTAGAAATTATTAAAACACAATAGCCATTTTCCTCAAACATGAGATGTTATTTCAATACTCATGGCTAAGTCCTCAGAAAGGATCATTAACTTTAGGAATGCTCCCTTTCCTTACATTGAGTAGAAGAAATACTTCCAAAAGATGGCTCAACCAATCAGGAATCCCTTCCACTAATCCATATCCCAACTAGAATTTCACAGACAATGTTTTGATATCTAAATGTATAATTGTGATGAGGGATGCAAACATCCATGTGTCAACCCATAAGGAATGCAACCTTTCCTTCATCAGAATATCACATTCATCAGTATAGGCTTCATCAAGTACAGACTTCATCTCGACACAGGTAGAGTCCTGTTTTTCCCATCGAGAGAAATCCAAAATAGCAGATTGAAACACACTTTACAATGCGACAACATCCACGTATTACTGAAAAATATAAATTACTGCAGCTGCTACATCAGCTAATTCTTGCAGAGAAAGTTCATCATACAAGTATTTTTCAAGGTCCCCATGGAATCTCCCCATACAAAGGATAGATAATAAATATCATTCTACTATTTATTAATGAACCGAATATTTCAAAAGCATATGCTTCCTACCATCAGCAAGGAATTGACACATAATGCCTAGAAAACAAACTATGATCCGAAGTTCCACCTATAAATGACAAAGGGTCGATAGATGAAAAAGCGAACCTATAATCAAAATAGCGGTGAAGGTTGTGAACTGCTGCAGGATAATCACCAGTTGAAAGACAATTCAGGTATCGTTGATAATGCACCTTCAAAGAAAATGAAATTGTCAGTTCAACGTTCTATTGAAGATGCTCACTTTCAATGTAAATGCAAGCATACAGTATTATGACCAATAGCAGAAGAATCTATTACTAATATGGAATTCCCCTGTATAAAGTATACTCTATTTTATCACAATGTAACAAAGGGCTGGCCAATCACCCTTTAGATAAAATGCCCAGCATCAGATCCAATACTATAAGATGGAGATTACGTATGATAGAGAATTTTCTGCAACTCCATCATTGGGTATGACAAGTTTACCTTGCTTCCAACACACTTGATTCATTAATATTAAAAGTGCCAGCATCCCATTTCACAGTTTAATTGCATACAAAATCCCATATGAAAAACAAGGCCTACACTCAGACAGCTGTTTTTTCAATATGCTGACTGGTGGAATAGGTGAACTTGAAGCAAAAGCCTACAAATATATTTAAATAAAAGTGGCATCTTCACTACCTTGTAGAAGTCTGGAGCCAGCTTTTCTAATTGATCCAGCTTAGAATCAACTTCTTCTGGTGCAAATGATCCGATCTCCCTAACATACACAGCTATATAATTACATATACTCCTAAATCAATCTAAACTTGCAAAACGTGGTTACCTTTCAATTGAATCTGCCAAAACCCCCATGTATGATTCAACCTGATCATTGGTGCGCAAAAACAACCCTTCACTTGAGCTTAGTGCCCTGTTAGGTAGATCTCCAAATGCAAAAGTAAACCCACCATCCTGGACCCTGCTGTGGAAACCACCTTCCACAAAAGCAAAATCACCTGTCAAGAAACCAGTTTCAACAACGATTAGGTTCTTCAAATGCTGATGGACTGAAATTTCTCATTCTTTTATTTATGAAATGCAGAGATGCAACAAATACGGAGATAGGGTTAGGTAGAACAAAAATTGCAATATCGTGTTCTGTGAATACCTTCACTTGGAGTCGAACTGGAGCCTAAAACCTGATATGACCCATTGTATGCTTTATGCCCAAAAGTTGCTTTCTTAGGCTTTTGCATGTCAGTAAACCGAATGGTGTCTGTCTGGATATTCTCAAAGTCAAAATAATCAACATCGTCGTTTGGAGTTTCTTCATCAAGAAAGTCTATATCATTCGCCCTTTTGGGTGTTGAGTCATCTTGCATGCTATCCCCTCCAGCAAAAGTAAGCACTGGCTGACGGTATGTATCTAGATCTGTCAAAAGCTTGCAAGTGGCCTGCAAGTCAAACTTTATAAGCAGTAGCACGGAATTGAAAATATTTAAGCCATAATTTTAGACATCATTATATAAGAGAAAAGCAATGATGAGGGAGAATAAGGAGCTCTCATGATTCCTCTAGAATGGTGAAGTACACTACACTGTTTGACAGTTTAAAGCACTCTATGATAAAATCTTGGCATGCACGCATTGGGATAAAGAAAAATGAACTCTAAATACGCTGTGCAAGATCTGATTTTCACTTCTGTTGCATTCTTTGCTACGACGTACAGAGTCAATAGTACAAAGAAAAGTGCATGCATATCATAAACTATATTTTATAGATGATTTGACGGAATTTTTAAGAGAATTTGATGTTAAAATCAACTTGACAACAAATAGCCTTGAAAGAATACGGACAGTAGCCATTCATATCAGGTGAATTACCTTTGAGGGACTAGACAACCTTTGTGTGAGCTTTCCAAGAACTGAGAGCTAAGGAAATGGCATACATTAAACCTACAATAGGGTAACATCCTTTTCTTTAAAATATGTAACCATTGCTTTTCTTGCTTTGAAGGTGTCTATGTTTTCTAAGCAGAAAAATAAAAGTTAATGCCACCACCAGTGCCTTGGGGGCAGGAGGAAGAAAAAATCTAGAGATATCTTAAAATTTTACCAACAGAAACCTTTATAAACACTGAACATGAGAATATAATTACAAGTCTTACATTGTTTAATTTACTCCATGCCAATTAAATATAGCATGCAATGCCCTTTACCTAATACATATACTCTCACTGAAACTAATTCCTAAAAAGCAGCTACCGATGTTTTTGAACCTAGCAACTGCAACATAAGCACCATGCAATAGCATTTAAATATTTATGATGGAACTTTGTATGATTCGAAGCTCACCTCAAAGGATAGAAGATTGAAAGCAAGTATACAACGCCGAAGAAATTGTCCTAAGGAGCTATTTGAATTGATTAGAAGAGGACTATCTTCACCAGATATGGGTTCCAGGGATCCATTCGCTCCTGCAACTATTAGCTCTGCAAGAAAACGCATCTAATTTAGATCACACATCGATGCCACATTGGAACTTGTCAGAAAGAGGGAAGTGCTTATTATAGTAACTGTATATAAAATCCACCAGAATTGCTGTTTCTAGTTCTGAAATGTAGTTTTAATAACTAACCTGTTTTCGATTATTAAGATATCACGTATGAGTATATCTCATGAATTAATGATGAGGATATTGTTTGTGCCATTTGTTGGTTGATCCAAATGATTTTCCCGATTATAATGGCAACTCTGAAATCTACTGTATATTTGATTTTGTATTTCTAGTTGATGCTACTTCAATCTAAGGAAATTTAAAATTTTTTGAATAGAACACTCCATACGTTTTTTATATGATCCCTACTATAATGCTGCCTACTACAAGCATTGAATGAAAAGTATTATCATTTACATCTAAAACATATTCAAAAAAATTAGAATCAACTGAGGAGCAGGGAAAAAAATTTGAGAAGACGCATACCTCTTAGACCAAGTGCAAATGAAAATAGGTCCTCTGGTGATGAAAATCCCATGAGGCGATTGGCTAATTGATTTACTAACAGCCCACCTCCATCTGGCAAAGAAGATTTCAATTGGAAGCCCAGCTCCTCAAAAGTTGGCTCCAGGAAATCATCATGTGCCTACGTTCAAGCATAAAATATAAGAAAGTGATATTGTCCTGTGAGATCAATGACACATTACAATACTCCTACCGTCTTCTGCAGCCTCCAATTGTGGATAGTTATACATTAGTAATTATACCTATAATCCTCGACTTTCCACAATGTCCATAACCCGCAATATTCATTTCCCCTAGTGCCCATAATGTTCATTTCGCATCGAGCCTAGAATCTCCTTCTATTTTGATTCTTCTTTAGTCTCGTGATTTCAGTAATCTTTGTGAGCCCATAGGCATATTGGCTCTCCAATTTTCCAATAGATACCCATAACCTTCTATTTTATTTAATACACAAGCACTTCCGTTTCCAACTATGCCCCCAAAAAAAGACATTTTCTCACTATGCTGAACGCCTCCATTGCTCGATTGCGCCACAAAACCTTGATTTCTTCAAAAATTACATTTTTCAACTATGCTTCAAATCTTCGTTGCTCAAGTATGCACGAGAACTTTCGTATCTCCACTAATCCCAGAGCTTGCATTAGACTCTGTCCTTAAAAACCCATGAACTCCATCTTCCCAAAACGATTCATTCCAGTTTTCATCCAAGAGAAACGAACAAAGGAAGGAGATAGCATTCGCTCAATAGCCCACAAGAATCACGCGGGTAAAGCAGCAAAAGCAAAGGCGGAACGCAACAACACCGTCCACTGAGAATGAAGTAGGCGAAGGGTAGGGGTAGAATACCTTGATGGAGTGAAGCACAAAGAGGGAGAGCTTGTGTCGAACCGGGAGAGGGAAGACGCAGAGAGGTGAAGCGTTGGTGGGGAGGGAGTAGGCATGGAGGAGGATGCACATGGAGATCTTGTGAGGAGTCAAGGCAAAGCCGGCTGCTCCCATGGCCGAGCTTTCTGTCTCTTGCGTCTCTGTCGGTGTCTTCCCTCCCGTTTCTTCAGAATGGAAATGGCTCTCTTCCCTATTTGTATTTCTGTCCTCTTCCCCTCCATATCCACATCCTCGAGCTCCACCATGGAAGCATCGATCCGGAGGAGAAGGGAATCGATGGAGCTCGACAAGATTCCTCCCACGGATTCCTTCCTTCGACGGATTCCTTCGACGGGTTCCTTCGCCGGATTCCTTCGACGGATTCCTTCGATGGATTCCAGGTGCTCGATCCTTGGAATTTCGACGATGATCGATTGTGTACGAATGAATGGTGTCGATCATCGACGGAAGCATCGATCCGGAGGAGAAGGGAATCAATGGAGTTCGACAGATTCCTTCGACGGATTCCAGGTGCTCGATCCCTGGAATTTCGACGATGATCGATTGTGTATGAATGAATGGTGTCGATCATCGACAGAAGCATCGATCCGGAGGAGAAGGGAATCAATGGAGTTCGACAGATTCCTTCGACGGATTCATTCGATGGATTCCTTCGACGGATTCCAAGCGCTCGATCCCCAGAATTTCGACGATGATCGACAGTGTACGAATGGATGGACACCTTTCATTCGTACACACATTCA
>JBBBWG010028279.1:26254-39824 GCA_037176905.1 Azolla pinnata
TTAGGGTTTAGGGTTTAGGGTTTGGGGATTGGGGTTTAGGTTTGCACTATTTGCCTCTTTCAAAACTCTAGTTGTACATGTGTTAAAAAAACGACGTGGTTTCGGGTTTAGGTTTATAGCCATCAAAACATTGGCCGACCAAGGCTCTACGGTACAATAGTCTACACGATTAGCTAAAGCTTAACACATGATTTCTTCCGACGTTCTTCGATTAAAACTAGTCATCGATCCCAACTGCCCATACTAAAAGAAAGATTAATTACAGGTTTTAATCCAAGCGACTTCAAGGAGAAAAATGTCGGCAAATCGGTCACTGATCCCAAGCTGAGAAATGTCGGCAACATAGAAAAGGGTTCTTGGAACTCGGTTCATACCAACAAAGATATCATTCCCATCTGTTCTACCAGAAAAACAGAAATCGTGCGCTATGTTTTGTCTGTCAACAACAACAACAACATCGGACCCGTTTTCTAAGGAGCATGCAGAAAGCCAATTCCACCCAAAAGCAGTTACAACACATGCTACAAATCGCTGTAAAAGTATGAACCAAGCATCACAAGCTTCTTAACATAAGATTTACGATTTCTAAAGGTACATATTAGAGTGTGTTTCTCTTCATTGTGTCCATCTCCAACAGGCATGCTGATCTGACTAATTTTAAACACATTTAAGTGAGGAGTCAAAATTTCAACAAAGTTAAAATGATATATCTCGACCTTGTTCTCGGAGTCGATGTAAGAGGATGAAAATTGGATCGCCATCCATTGAACGAAACAGTTACAAAGCCACACAACTGACACAATAGGGGCCCCAAATAAAAGCTTGGAAGGCAGTACAAGCTTGGTTAAGAAAATCTTGAGAAGGTTGTGTGGATGAAATTAGATGGACTTCTGGTGAAATAAAACTTTGGGTTTTCTGTAGATTTAGTTCTGGGTGATCATTTATTTGATATATAAACATGAAAATAATAATCAAATGCTCACTCATGTAGCAAAAGTTAGGGGTCCTTTAGCACTGTAACCTGTCCAAATTCTGGAGTGAAACCTACTTCGACTTCGATCCAGACATACATACCACGCGATAATCGGAGCATGTGAAAGAATTTAAGACCTCCGCGGGCGAAATGCGGAAGACTTCTGTCGATCCGAAAATCTGAGGATCATGTTGAAGAAAGGACGTCGATCGCACTCCCAAGGGGCCAAGCAGCCTCAACGTATGAACTCTTATATCTCACTTTCTTTATCAGCGTAACCTCTTGATACTTGTCGATGCCTATCTCCCCACCGCAAAAACAAAACAAGATCATGGTAAATCATTTATACTTGAAAGTCTGAACAAAATGTTTTTTAGACGAAACCGATGCAAAACGAAAGGTGAAGTGCATACCGAATCCTTCCACGAGAAGAGCGTACTCGTACACAAGGTCCAGACAAAGATATGCACGATCTCTCTCATCGATAGAGGGATAGAGCCCTTGAATATCTCTGACACTCAACGAGCATATTTTGCTTCCGAAACTTTGAAAATCCACCGGCTTCAATTTGGCTTCAACAGCCTCTACATCGTGGATGATACCTGCCTGCATTGTAACCATTAATACAGGATGTCTCATTATGTAGGACAAAATTATCGAGATGACTTACGTAACCCAAAAACCCCTTCACAATACTCTTGCAGAAGTTGACCAAGGACACAATCAGAAACAAAGAACATGCATTTCAAAGTTCTAGATAGTAGAAATTGACTAAGATATTAGAAATTTTGTTGAGCTTGACCAAGATATTATACTACGTCTATTTTTTGTAATATGTCTGTAAACCAAGAGTGGAGCTAGGAATCGTGCTCGTAACCTGCAGCTTGCTCCAAAGAACTAAAGTAACTTTTTCGCATGCTTATGCAAGATAAATACACACAAACCTGTAGTGCCCGATCAAAGAAGAAAGATGCCACAATGAGCTTCTTTTGCCCATCACCGCCGCCCCCATTCCAGACACCTCCAAAAGTACATTGCATATGTTCACATGCATGGTCTTTGTTCAAAGCTTTCGTGATTAGTTTCAAACAATCATCGAAGTTAGCCCCAGCCACTGATCCTACAGCCTTGTGCCTGATTGATCCATACACATATTCACCTATAAAACAGAAGAAACATAGAATCCATGTGTGTGTTTTAGGTTTAAATGGCTCCCAGCTTGCACCATGCTGTTTATCACTTGGGTATTATGCCCTAGATATACATTTTATATATGGTACCTTGAAACCCCCCTGCTATACATGGACAGCTCTCACCATCTTTAACAAGTTTCAAAGTCTCAGCTCTGGCAGCCAACAAACCGTAGTGAAGGTAGCTGCCAAAACAAAGATTAAACGGATTAGAAACCATCTCCAATATCCCAATAGCGTGAAACGTGTTGTTCTTCATCTTTTTGAATATTCACATACCTGTGAACGTACAAGTGATAGAGCGTTCCCAAGAGGTTCAAATCCTTAACATACACATCCTCCCCTTCGACATGCTTGGGAGAATTCTTCGCATCTTCATCAGAAATAGCATATGCCATCTGTACTGATCCCCCTCCAAGATCCACAACACCAACTGTTCTTCCATAGTCTTTTCCAATGTTTCCCAGCAAATAATTAATAGTTACCTGTATGTGCGCATAAATATAAATAAATGCACTAAATCCAATTACCTGAGCATAACCCTAATTACAGTAAAGGTTTGTACCCCTGCTCTATTTGGACAAAATTAAGAACTGCTAATGCAGGAATAAGTCTCTTTATTATTTATGATAGGAGAGCAGTGTAGAGATAGTTATAATGCAAATTTACTCTTATTACCAGCTATAAGTATAAATTGAATATCCAAGACCAAAACATAAAAGAGAGGAAAGGGAAACTGCAATTCAGCATTGATGCGGGTGGACTGCTTAAAAGAGAACCATTTCACTTAGCAAGGACAATGCATCGGTGGGAAATGGAGACGAGAATGCGACTGGTAGTGCCCATTGTGGCTTAGATACCAATGACATTAATTCTAGAGACTTCAAGAGAATACATGATGTGCACATACCAAATCATGGGACTAGAATTTGTATGGTGGCAAAGAAAACCATTTCAAAATCTCATCATTATTGTATCCTTCCAGGATACAATCCAATGGCAGATACACACATCACACGTAAATTTGGGTGCTTTTCTGTTGAAATATTGGATACAACAGAATCAAAACAATTTGGCTCCATTTCCGATATTTGAAGTACTTTTTCAGAACTCATAATCAAAAGAAGAAAGAAAAGGCGAATTTGAGTGGGCGCATACATACCCATTCAAATGCACCTTCTTGAGTTCCATCCAAGATGCTCACCCAATCTGGTTGGAATTTGAAAGGACTGTTTGTTAAGAAAGTGGTAACCTATGTTCAGAAGTACATCTTAGATATCAATCTTTCCTATGAAAATTCTGAAAACTTCTTTACTATGTTCATATACACAGCATGGAAGATATTGATACCGCTTCTAATATATGCTTTGCCGAGTCCCCAGGAAGTGTTCGCAAGCCCGCAGTCGCCTACACAAAAGTACCTCGCCAAAGCAAGTCTCCTCAAATTTGGCAATACATACAAATCTAAGGATATTACCGCCTCAATCAATTATTTAAGCTACAAAGGAAACACAGAGAATTGAAATGCATATTAGCTCGGGAATTTACCCCTAGTCGAACAGGTGTTTCTGAACGTTTCTCTTTGGGCACCACATTTATAGCATCCTCGAGTAACGATCTCAATGAGTCAACTGCTTCATCTGGGTTCGAAGCATATGAACTCAATCCTGGCTTCTTCTGCACGGGATCTTGCCAGAAAGCACGATATATTAACCTTGAGCATTCATCATTATAACATAGGCAAAGGCAAGCAATATTACATTGGGCTAATATAACCATGGGAACGTTGTTGCCCCTGTGCGTCATGCATATGATTCTTCATCAATCATGGTATTTGGCATTACAATTAAAGACATAAAGAAGCAAAAAGTTACACGGTAGTCATATTTTAAAGGATTTGGAGAAGACGTGATATACTCGATAGAGCAAAGAAGAAACAAAAAGGAATGCAAGTACCTAATGAGAAAATGTCAAATTCGCAGCTTGGGAGATTAAACGAGTGGGTTCTGTCCCCATGATTGCAAAATTAATCAAACCTTAGCTTCAGACTGACAAATACATACACAATGTGCACTAAGCAGCGCGATGCTACACGCGACCATGTCTGGAAAACATGAGTACACATCTTCCGTATGCATTTCTGCATATGTAGAAAGGCTTCTTCTTTATTTGAATAAAAGAAAAGCATGCAGGCACGAATGATGGGAGATCGAGAGGTATGTCTTACCTGACGGAAGAGTTCCATGTCATCTCCGACGGGGACGAGCTCGAGCTTACGACCAGAGAAGCAGTAGACATGGACTCTGCTCCCTGAGCTACCAGCGTCGAAGATGACGGCATACGTCTTCCCGTCCGAGATTCGACCCGACAACGAGGTCCGATCGAAGGCTTCGAGAGATTCGCCGCTGCCCCTACCGCGCTCCTGGATGTGCCCAGGATCGCCGAGGCGGCGAGTCCTCGGCATCGCGAGGAGGACGAAGACGAGGAGGAGAAGAGGAACGGAGATGAAGAGCAGGAGGCCCCGGAATCGCAGCGAGAACTTCTTGTCGGCGGCGGCGGCGGCGGCGGCCTCGTGCCGCGATCGCTGCTTCATGGAGGAGACGGAGGCAGCAGCAGCTGCAACGGCGGCGGCGGTGGTCGGGGCCGGATCGGTGCGGATGGAGTGGAGATGGTGGTGGTCCGATTCGTGGGTCAGATCTGCGAGCTCCAGGTACGAATTGGGTCGATGGCGGATGCTGCTAGCGATGAAGTTCTCGGGGGGATCCAGATTGGAGAAGAGGCAAACAGAGCTCCTCGGAACTTCCGAGGAGCTCTGTTTCTCTGTGTATCTCTGTTCTGTTGCTTTGAGACAAGTGAAGAAGAAGAAGAAGAAGAAGATCCTCTTCTTCTAAGAAAGTACAAAACAAGCTCAGAATCACAAGAGATGTACAATTCATTGTGATACATATATATATATATCTGAAGGAGAGTCAAAGGCTTCCTTGCCAGATCCCAGATCCCAGATCCCAGATCCCAGATCCCGGATCCATCGCTGATTCGATCTCTTTCCCATGCTCGATCCGATTCATATTACCAACGTCGTGTTGCTCGTTGGCTGATTCAATCTCTTTTCCGTGCTCGATCCGATTCGTAATACCAATGTCATGTGCTCGATCGGATCGGATCGGATCGGATCGGATCTTGTTGTTGCCTCGCCAGCTCGAGATGCCCTTTTGGTAACAACGCTGCCAAGCTTCGGAAAATGATGGAGGCCCGAACAGAGGATGTGCCACAGAATGGTGACATAAACATATGTAGTCGATGAGAATTAAACCTGTAACCTTAAGATGAAATGACACCATGCTCAACCATCTTCATACGAAGCGTTTTTGTACTTGTTTACAATTTAAACATACGTTCTAGCCATGCCTCTAGAAGGTTCTAGAAAGGTCCAGAATGTTCTGATTCATGCAACTCAACTCACCGTATAAATACCTGCAATCTCTGTTATCCCAAGGAGGGGATTCGACGCCAATCACCGACACACCAGCCAACAACGAGACGCCTCATTTTCGCATATGCTCTTGTGAGGTGGTGTTCAAAGCAGCTTCAACCAGGGAGGAAAACAAAGCAAATCTTCCAAGCGGGTCTTCGTATAGCTTCTTCGTTCTGCGTATTTCAAAGCACTTTAAGGAATTCAAGCACACGAGCATCAAAGGTCCTGTTTGGAGGTGCTCGAGGAATTCAACGGATGGCGCAAAGTCCAAAATTGGTCGAGGCAACATGCATCAGGAATTATGTGGACAAGAAACTAGCCAGTTGAAAAAGACCTAAAACATGATAATTTTTTTACTTTACATACATATATCGATCTATATGTATATGTGTGTGTGTGTATTAGTGTAGATTAAACATATTTACTGATTTGAAAAACCTTTGATTCTCCCTTTCCTTTGCGTTTTACGTGATTGGTTTTCTAAATCAACATTTAAATCAGTAAAACAAAAAATTAAAACAAATCGAAAAATTTATGAGATTGGATATTATCAAAATCTTTTAAGAAAATAGTGAAGAGAAAATCCGGTTAGGTTTTAGATTGTGAAAAGAAAATTGTAGGGATGAAAAATACAAAGAGTCAAGATAAAATTTAGTTATTTTTGTTCATAAAATCAGAGTGGCGCAGCGGAAGCGTGGTGGGCCCATAACCCACAGGTCCGAGGATCGAAACCTCGCTCTGATAGTTTTGGTCTGCTTTTCCCTTCTTTCATTGTTCTCGCTTATGTTTCTTACTTTCTTTTGCCAAATCGAGGAAAATCTCTCTTTCTTTCATTCAACTGGTAAAGGAAGCCCGATGGAACATGTTCATTCCCACAAGAGGGTTCAATTGCAAGTTGCTTAGCACATTGTTTCAGTGCTATTGTGGAACATTTATACTGACATGCATTTGATTGATCAGTCAAACGTTTCTGATGCATATATCGGATTGCGCATATAAATCTCATTTTGGGCTCGAGTTAGTAGTGATGGCATCGTAGATGGTAAATGTGTGTAGCTCTCTCTCTCTATCTCTCTCTCATGCTTCACTATAGGCTCATCCAAAACAGCAAGACTAGTGGACTCTTGCGATTAAGTAATGAAAGCAAGAATGGGAGTATGAGAGCTGAGATGCGTGTTGTGCCACGGATGCAAATAGTATATCTGATTCTTGTCTCCAAATATCACTTTAATTAGGAGGTCCTTGTGATAAGCAGGTGTAATTTTGCAGCTAATTGATGAAATAGCACTTCTTGAATCTATAATGCCTCATAAGACTGTAAGGATCCCATGCTGAATTCTCAAATAACCAAAGTGATCATCTGGATCAATCGAGAGCCAAACTCCAAAAAAGAGGTAAAATAAGAAAGACAATTGCTGTTTCCAATTGAGGCAAATTTGGGGTCCCTGTTTCTGGACCAACAAATACATTTTTCCTCTTGTGATTTTGTTTCAAGCAGTATCTCTTCATGTACATTGCTTCCAGGAATGAAGAAGCAAAAAAAAAGAATGTTCCTTTCTTGACTAATCCCCCAAGCCACACATTGCTTGGAAAAATGTGTTCTCTTAGGGTTCTCAAATCTGTATACAGTTGTCTCTTGAATATGTGTATGTATGTGTATATATATTTATATAGGGGTGTGTGGGTGTTGTCTTTGACCATGTAGTTTCATATGCGATTTGCCTTATGTACGATTGCAGCATATGCAAAATATTATGTACATGGTATGATACAGTTTTCTGTTGTGTTTTATGTCCTTTTTCCAAATGCTTTTTCTTTAAGGTTGGGGGAAAAAGGGAATGCTTTGTGTGACCAAGAGATTACACCTTCCCTGTCATTTTTCGCCGAGAAGACCAGCACAAAGCTGTGCTCGTTCGTTTCGGAGCATTGCAATTTCCATGCGAATACTCTCGTCCCCTTGACCCGCTCCTTCGGCGATAGTCTGCTCAAGAGTTGCGATGATTCGCTCGATGCTTTTTATCTGATAACACAGCACGAACAAAAGACGAATAGTTGTCAAGACAGATCTAACAGCAAGCCAGTCAATTCATTCACTCAATATACAATCAGCACAACGGTTATATTGCAATGAAGTGCTAAACCCTAGATCCCTATCCTCTTCACACTATCAAACCCCAATACGTTGCGTATTAGGAGAATAAAGGGCGGCTTATCGACAATACATTCACTTTCTCATCATAGCACTTAGCAAATGCCAAACGAGGTAAGTGACAATTATCTTGGAATTCTCTCACAGGTACACTCCAAATTCTATGGTTAGAAAGTCTTTCTGAGGACACAATACTCAGTGCATCCTATGCCTTGTGCCTGTTAGATGCATATTCAATGCACGTCATAAAATGTGTGTTATTTTTTATAGTATTACACCCCATTCTATAAAAAACTCAAAATGGGCCACGAGAAGAAATCTCAGTCATATGATCATGGTAAGTAAGATTCCACAATGTTATTTTACAGAGAAGTGCTTTTATGCTTTTTGTTTTTCTTTTCATGTTGAAAGCAAAACCTTGCGATGAGGCCATCGGCGCATTCCATTCCTCCTACAGATCTTTTTCAGAACTGTAGGGCATATTCCAAGTTCTTTTGCTGCGGCATTAATGGGCAAATGAAAGAATTGTGCCAAATCTGACATTTTCAGTTTTCCAGTTCTCTCTCTCTGCATTATATAAACATTTCATGGTAGACAAGTGTGTGACGGTATATAAATTTAACATCGACAGAAACTGTTAATTTTATGTCTTGTTTTTGCAAATTAAATGCTATGAAATGTGGAACTGAGTGATAGTCATCAAGATGCTTCAGATAGAACCAGAAAAAGGGGGAACGGCGCTTGTGGTATAGCAAAAAAAGTATGATTGACGAATTGTAACCATGAGATATAAGTTACAACTGAGAGGAGAACCTGTGCAGCTGCATTGCTTTTTGGAGGTTTGGCTGGTAACACTGAACCATCAGCAGGGTTAGTGCTACAATTGGTATGATTTAACTTGTCCTGCCCTGCTGAAGGTATTTTCAACACAGGTATTTAGAAAGTTTGTTGCATGAATAGAATACATGCCTTGCATGATGTTCTCAGTGAGTGTGTATGCACAGAGAGTCAGAGAACAATAAGATGCTGATGATTCTGTGGGGATGAGCATAGTGTTAACAGCCTATGTACACATTGCAAGAGCCTTTATACTAGAGACATCAATTTCCAGTGTTGTGAATATAGAGTCCCAATATTCTGAGTTATACTTTTAGTTTCCCTCGAGTCAAGTCACTGTTGCAGTTGAGCTTGTCTGGATTAATCACTTGTGTAACGTGTTCCATGGCAAGTTTGCCACAGAGAATTCAGCATGACTTCCATTTGAAAGCTCAATTGAGCCAATTTGAGAGTTTTACAGACAGACCAAACTCCTTTTGAACAGGATGAGCATGAAAAACTCAGACAAACCTCACAGAAACAATGCCCGAAATTGAAATCATATCCATTTGATACAACAGTTTTTCTCAAAAACATTATAAAAAATTCTTTATCTCATTAACACATGAGAATGGGTAGCATTCAACTCACATGTGAATGTTGTGTGCCGGATGGTAATGCATTCCAAGACAATGCCAAATGTTGGCAACAAAATGAAGGCCTCATTGAAATCCAAGGGCATGGAGTACTTCAACTATAGAATCAAACTCCAAGAAAACATAGAGCTCAGGGCAGAGCAGAGAAACTAATAAAGCTTCCATGATAAAGGAATAGGAAAGAAAATTTCATGACAGACGAAGGATATTCATAAGCTTAAGTTTGGACTTTGCTTTATTTATATGCTTCATATCCACATAGACACCAGTTCTTCATCTCAGCTCAACAATGAAGTTAGGACGGGCCATTGCTGTTGGTATGACAGTTTTGGTAGTCAGTGATATTTCTTTTCACAAACAAAGATTATGGTTCATTGCAATTTTCAATGGCGTAGGTTCTTGTAGTAGTGTGATCTTGGGACATGGTTTTGTGATAACATCCACAACCTGCCACTGGTGTTTTTGTCAGTCAACTATGTGAGACATGTGAGGCATACTACAGGTGTTTTTTGCCTCATAAATGCTAAGCTCATGGAAGATTCGGAAAGGATTTATAAACTTGACTTACGGAGCCAAGATAAAAAGGCAGTGATTCCTTGGGTATGAATTGTTGCACGTTATCTAGGCTATGATAGTTATGGCACTTTCCAGCCCTGCATAATCCCTTGCTTGTCTATCAGTCTCCTCTCACACCATAGTCTGCCCACCAGCCACCAGCCATCCTGATCACCGTATAAAACTTTTTGTGCAAGTTGCACAGGTGAACTATTACTAGATATACTTACTTACTATATGTTATATATCAATGTATCAACACCCGCAGAGGGGGTTGAGTGTTAAGTTGGATTTTGTCTACTCTGGCAATTTAGCATTAAGTTGCACCAATCTGGGAGCCTAGATCAAGATTTGAGTATTCACTAACAGACTCCCACATTGCACATAGATGCCGTGCATGCCATACAAATTGCATGCAATCAATTCTAAATGCAAAGACCGCGCACTTGGAATATGGCTTTAGTTGGTGCGCCTTAAATCAGGGCCATGTAAGATTTGCTCTCTTTCTCTCAAGGCGATAGATTCAACTGCTATAACTTCTAATCAGAATCAGTCAGGATAAAGTTCCTGGTGGCAGGGAGTTTTCTTCATTTAGTAGCCACACTTCATATATAGCTGATTCTGACGGAAAAACTGTCTTGCTTGATCACTCATGCACAACCAACATATGTGTCTCCAGATTCAATAAAAATCCTATGGCTGCATTATTCTACAAGTTACATGAAGACCTGTATATGAAGGCCTTCCATAAAATTTGAATGATGGAGTGCGTGTAGCATTGACCCATGTGCTTTATAGCCTACTTGAGGCAAGGATAAATAAACAATACAGTTTACCATCCCAGAACTATAGCACACTGGCATCCAAGATTTATAATGATGCTGAATCTCCCTTGCCTAAAACTGTGAAATGTTAGCGTTCTACTAGCATCATGCCATTCAGGATTGGGTGAACGAATAATATCATTCCAGATGCCAGGAAATTCATTGTGTTAAATACGATGGGATTGTTCTTGATATGTATCATTACACTCATCAAGAAGATTAATCTTCATGAGCTGCTGCTATTGCTCGCAAGGCCTAAGAAAAACCTTATTTTGCATCCTCAAATTTCTGTATCTTGAAGTAGGTGATCACAGACATACTAGATAGGATTGTTTCAAAGAGAGTAGCAATGTGTACCTGGCTGGTTGAGCATCTGAGTGTTCATGCCTCCCATTACACGCTCTGGTGCAATAGATGAGAGATCCATTGGAACTTGAAGAGAATCGTGTCTAAGAATGAATCCTTCCTTGCTCCTGAGCATGCTATACTGCAGTAAGAATTGCTTGACATACTCTGAATTACCTACTGGGAAGCTGTCAGCTAATACGACAAAGTTAGTTCCGGATAAAATGATCCATACAGCCATCAAGCATAATGAGAGGAGACTTACTCGACGGTCTGTTGTTCAAGTGTGGATGGAAACCCATCATCGATGCAGAACCTGGTCTGTAACACTGCATGATAACTCTGGCCATGGCGGCCATGGATCTCAAGTTTTGTATCTTGGACACCTGCTCGGGGAAGCAACCAAATATGAACCAAGAGATGTTGAGGGTCTTGTAGAAATGAACGCATCATTCAAGGAACACAACATAGTACATACTGCAATACAACACAACACAGCATTATACAATGCCAGCATACATCAGCAAGCAACATAAACGCCCCCCATAAAGATGTAAAACTAATGATCTAATTCAAATGTTGACGGCTTCAGATGACCACAACACAACAAGAATGCAACGACAATATAATCAGAAGACCATAAATACATTCACCGTGAACATGTGAAAAGAGAACCTTGCCGATACATGTCCACAGAGAAGAGAAGCATTATTACCGTTGGAATGGATGATGCGTCGGAGGAGCTGACAGGATTCGCATTGTGTCAAGACCTGGTGCCCTAACAAATTGACCGGGAACGGATCGGTCTGGGAGGGTGCAGCCCAATCTATCTGTCCGTGGGCATAAAGCAAACCATCAGATGCGCATGAGCTAGACGCTCCATGATCCAAACCCATGAGAAAATGGTCTCTCACATCCATTAGGCTTCCTTCTACTTCCGTCACCATGTACGAGTCAGGATTCGAATAAATGCTGGAATGGGTCCCTGAGAGAAGCATCGAATTGTCACTCGGCATGTATGATAGAGCATAACCACCCGACGACGACGACGACGACGACGATGATGACGAAGAAGATGATCCCGAACAACCTACGGTTGCATCGTAGTTGACATCGTTGAATATCATCGAGAACGAATCTCCTCCCCCATCCAAGAGGACTCCATCGATGTAATCATCGAAGGGGACGAGGCCTGCATGATCGAGCACATTGTCCATGATTCCCAGCCCATCATCGCCCTTGCAATCATTGAAGAGGAGATGGCTGCACTCGAGGGGGTTGTGACCGGCTATGGCATCAGACAGGCATTGGTGTTCCGAATCTGTAACAGAAGATGATGCGGTAGCGGTGGTGTTTGTCGATGCCATCATTGAAGGCAAACCTGTGTTCATTGATTCTCCTCCTCCTCCTCCTCCTCCTCCTCCATCTCCTCCTCCTCCTCCATCTCCTCCTCCTCCGATGTCAAAATGCGAAGCGGGTAACGTAAATCCTTGAAAACTGCTGCTGCTGTTGCTGTATATGCTGCTTCCATTCTCCTCTTCGAATTCATGCTTGGGACTCCCCTCCGTGGGAGTCTTCAGGAAATCGGAGATGTCGAACCTCGGACTGTTCAGGTTGCTAAACACGAGGCCATCGAAGAACGAGGATCTTTCGCATGGCTTCGGGGATGATGCCGGCCCTGCCATCGCCGAGCAAGGAACTGCGAGAAGGAAGAAGACGTAGCAGAACGGCCTGCCCCGCTGCTTCCCTCCTTCTGCTTCTTCTTCTTGCTTCTGCGGGATGCGAGCATAACCATTTGAGAGAGAGGGAGAGAGAGAGAGAGAGAGAGAGAGAGACCAGAACAGGGTGGAAGCGCCTGATCCTATATGTGGGCGATTTGCTTCTCCATGTGGGCGATTTCCTTCTTCATGTGGGCGATTTCCTTCTCCTTGTGGGCGATTTCCTGCTGCTTGTGGGCGATTTCCTTCTCCTTGTGGGCGATTTCCTTCTCCTTGTGGGCGATTTCCTTCTCCTTGTGGGCGATTTCCTTCTCCATGTGGGCGATTTCCTTCTCCATGTGGGCGATGGGGCGGAAAGGAGAGATCAATGCCTCGCTGCGCCGGCGCTTTCGCTCTGCATTACCGCTGCTGATGCAGGAAGGCGGGGGCAAGAGAGCAGAGGGAGGGCTCTTCCCTCGTTTTCCGGCAGAGGCGGCATGGCAGAGCAGATGGATATGGCGAATCTCTGCAGCAAAGCGGAGGGCGGAGGCGAAGGAGGAGAGAGAGGAATGAGGGGGCACTTCCCATTTGGAAAGAGGCCCGTTTGCAGACCAAATTTTTGAAGAACCATTTCTGGGAAGCTCTAAGGAAATATACATGGATCATACATGCACATGCATGCATGGATGCGTGCGCATGTGTGCATGGATGTGAGCATGTGTGTACACAGTGTATGTGCTCATGCATGCATGCATTTTTTGTGCGTATGTATGCATGTGCGTGTGCGTGCATGTATGCATTCATGTGAGTGTGCATTTACAAATGTGTATGTGCGGGGTGGAACGTGCATGTGGATGTGCATGTGGATGTGGATGTGGATGTGGATGTGG
>JBBBWG010028279.1:44993-58752 GCA_037176905.1 Azolla pinnata
GTTCTGGAAACCATTCACACAACAAAACGCAGCAGAATAAAACAAAAGCAGAAGCAGAAGCAGAAGCAGAAGCAGAAGAAGGATAGAAGCAAAAGCAGAAGCAGAACAAAATAGAACAGATCAGAAGTAGAAGGAGAACAGAACAAAACAAAACAAATCAGAAGCAGCAGAAGAACAAAATAGAACAGAACAGAACAGAACAGAACAGAACAAATCAGAAGCAGAAGAAGAACAGAATAGAACAGAACAGAATAGAACAGAGAAGAACAGAACAAAACAGAACAGAACAGAGAAGAAGAGAAGAGAAGCGAAGCAGAAGCAGAAGCAGAAGCAGAAGCAGAACACAGGAAGAAGAACAGAGCAGAGCAGAGGAGATGGCGCAGCAGAGACCCGCACCGACGCGCTTTGCCTTCGGATGAGGCTCTCCTTGCCATGGCTCCGCTCAAGGTCGGCCCTGGCCGGAAGAGGCGAAGGCGCCGAGGAGGTGCCGGCGCTGGACTCTGCAACGACCCGGCTCTGGCTATGGCAGCTCCCCTGAAGCTCGGCCCTGGCCGGAAGAGGCCAAGAGGCGTCGGCGGCGGCGATGGTGGAGCAGCAGGAGGACGACAGTGCGATCCCGACGCGCATCAGAAGCCTCCGTCTTGTTGCGATGCCTCGTCTTCCGCTTCTTCCGCTTCCGCTTCTTCTTCTTCTTCTTCTTCTTCGCAGCGGCTCATGGAATCAGAGTGGTGGCAAGAGCTCGTCGACAGGCTCGCCCCCACCTCGAAATCACCAGGTCGGAGAGCTCCTTGCCCTTCCCTCTCTTCTAAACCCTAATTTCGCGGCGCCTCTCGCCGCACATTCTCCCTCCGGATTGCTCTGGAGACTTGCTCTTCGAATGCGGTGCTACGGCGAGGCTGATTTTGTTGTTGTTGTTCTTCTTCTTCTTCTTCGCGCTGTTCCTGTTTGTGTCTCCATAGCTTGAACAAGGGCAGAGCGTCCTATTTGATTCCCACTCTCGCAGACAGAGATCTCGATGACATAACAAAAATGTGGCAGCTTTGCTCATCCTCGGAAGGAGATGAAAGGTTCTCCGAGCTGGAATCTGTGATTCAAACCCATCTTCCGAGTCGAAAGCTGTAGCATCGATCTCTAGGAGCTGAAACTGTTGTTTGAATTTGAGCCTTTGAGCAGAAGGCTGGCTTGACAAAGAGGTATGCATTCCTGCGAAGCGTAGTGCACATTTGTGCAGTACAAGGTATAGATCAACGCGCAGTTTGTAGCTAGCAGCTCCGCTCTGTAAATATATCCCAGAATGTTATGCTGACAGAATGAGAGGTGTTGTTTTAGGCAATGGATCAGTTGTCAAGCTAGATTAGAACTGCTACTTGTTTCGGAAGTTTCCACGAGAACATCTTTTTTATCTGATCTATCATATCGGCTGTTGTTAAACCGCAACGGAATTCTTTCTTGTGTCGAATGATGGTAACCAGGGGCCGCGAGGCACGAAATGGATCACTTCAGGAGCTTCTTTCGGGTTTCAAGGAAGACGTTCGACTACATATGCAATTTACTCAGGCAAGACCTGGTATCGAGGCCGCCGTCAGGGCTGATCAACATCGAAGGGAGGCTACTGACCGTGGAGAAGCAGGTAGCGATCGCGTTGAGGAGGCTGGCGTCGGGCGATCCGCAGGTGTCGGTCGGGGAACAGGTCGGAGTCGGGCAATCGACCGTCTCGCAGGTAACGTGGAGGTTCATCGAATCGATGGAGGAGCGCGGGAGGCATCATCTCGAGTGGCCGAATGCGATCGAGCTCGGGCACATCAAAGCCGAATTCGATCGTCTCGGGATGCCGAATTGCTGCGGGGCCATCGATGCCACCCACCTGGTCATGACGCTGCCGTCAGTCGAGTCCTCGGCAGATTGGTACGACGAAGAGCAAAAGTATAGCATGGCGTTGCAAGTGATCGTCGACCCCTACATGAGGTTCCGCGACATCTTAACAGGTTGGCCCGGTAGCATGAACGAGTTCCGGCTGCTTCGCAACTCGGGCTTCTACCGCCTGTGCAAAAGGGAGCATAGACTGCAGGGCCCTTCCAAGATCCTTTCCGATGGGAAGCAAGTCTGCGAGTTCATCGTGGGGGACATGGCTTACCCGCTCTTGCCCTGGCTTCTGACCCCCTTCCACGAGAAGGAGGACCTTGCGCACGAAGCTAACATGGCATATAACAGAAGCCATGCAGCCACAGCTTCCATCGCTGAAAAGGCATTGGCGCATCTCAAGGGGGCATGGCGTATCCTCCACCGCGTCATGTGGCGCCCCGATAAGCGGAAGCTGCCCAGCATCGTCTTGGTTTGTTGCCTCTTGCATAACATCATGATCGATCTAGGGGATGAGCTGCTGCCCGATGTGGCGTTGTCAGAGCACCATGATAAGGAGTATCGCCAGCAAGTGTGCAACTATGTCGACCCTCAAGGGAAAGCAACCAGAGACACCTTGGCTGAGTATTTGCATGAGTATGATCAGTCGTGAGCTGCAAGATATTCTTGGATTTAGATGATGTCAATGCGGTGTTGCTCATTCAGAGATTCATTCTGTGAAGCAATCAGACCACACTTGCGAGTGGGACTTGCCGCTAACCTGTAGAGTTAATCGACCTTGAGCAACATGGATGTTATTTATCATTTGTCAAGCAGGTGCCATTTGTGAAGCGTTTAGACTGTGTTTCATATCGTTGACGAGTTTTAATGACAAGGTTATGAATTCATTAACCCATTGGTTCTATCAAGTTGATGACCATTTTGAACATCACTCTCCATTGTCGTGTTTGGAATGAGGCATCAGATCTGATAGTCTAAGTATGAACTTGGGTGTTATACAGAGCATTGTTTATGTTAGCATTAATAGTGAAGCATGTGGATTACTGCCATTGAAGGATGAAATGAAGAAAATTGAAGGTTTTATTTGTTATGCCAGTAAAGGAAGAAATTTTACATTGGAAGACGTGATGGAGATGTTAGCACGTAGAGATTCTCTCTGTCAGAAAGGCATCATATGGTTAAGATGCGTATCTTATAGAAGTTGAAAATCTTGTGACAGTCCTCTTAAAGCCAGCTAGTAACAGATTATGTACCATCACACTTGTATGCATCAAGAGGTCTCATATTAGACTCGAGCAAAAACATAGTTATACAGTTTACTTTAGAATACTGGACTCAAAAGTTTTTTAAGACAATGTTCAAGTTTATGTTTGAATACAGTAATATACATCAGTTCCAGCAACTTGTCAAGAAACAGTTGAATACTATCACAAAAGACTACAAAAACCTCTCTTTGATAGTGTTTAGGGGATATGGTCAAAAAATATCAGAGGAATAAGGGAAAAATATCAAAACTGTGTAAGAAGAGCTGCTCTCAATTAATAAATCCTGATCCAAATTTGGATGCCTCCATTGATCTCGATGCTTGCATTTACATCACGAGCAGATATATGCGTATGTAGGCATGCAAGTTGTGCGAACAACAAAGGAGAACTAATCTGTGAAAACATAGAAAAGGAATGTCTTCTAGTGTGCCAAGCCTCCATCCATGTAAAGCAACCATTTTCAGAGTTGAGCTGGCTTCAGTGATAATCTCTCTGTCATAAAATGTACTTGATTCAGAGTTCATATTCTCTTAGGAGGATAAAAAGATGCGCTAGTTCATGGTAAAACTAAAACATACTTAGAAATTCATATGTTACAATCATCGATGTGCCCCACAATGACACGCTGAGAAAGCGTGGTCCTAGGCCACGGTAGAAACCTCTCCATCCATCCTCATTTAAAAGTTGCTTTACAGTCCCACCTATTGTTGGCCTTGATCCAGCCTTGCTTTCTATAACCTGCAATCCCATGGGAAATACAACTTCCCTGTGTTACAGTTGTGCAACTTGTCTTACCCTTTGTTCTTGCATGAATCGATAGATTTATATCGATCAAAATAGGCAGTCATCACAGAAAACAATATGTGGCTTGTTGAAAGTCTAAATTAGAACTCCTTGAATTGTCTATATGGGAATTTTGCCAAAATGCTCTACATGAGTGACGCAACCATGACATTTCTTTTTAATGTTGCTTGCAAACATACCTGAAGACGGGTTTTTATGGTATCAAGAGGAGTTGTTATCACAGATGATGCAGCTCCTGCAATTATACCTCCTACTCCTTGGACAGAAACAACCAGTCCTTGAGTTGGATTCCTTGTACCATCATTATCACTATAACCAAGACTCCTGCAACACTAACAGTTAAGTGGTGCATTCATGATCAAATTAAGATAAAAAATCATCAAATTAAACCATTCGTTGGCATATTATTCAAGTCTCTTTCTTTTGAATAACATTCGTTGGCATCACTAGATATACTATAGAACTCTTCATGGCCTATTGATCTGCTTCTGAATGGAGATTGGATGTCTACTCTTTGTGTATGTTCTACAAATGTAGATACCCAATTCCCATGGATAATCCAAGTCATTACTGGGTCATTAAATCAAAGATATACATACATTTACATCCAGTAGATCAAATATCCACTTAATTCCATGACAGTAAAACAATCCAGAGTATGAGGGAAGAGAACTCACTTCCAGATCATGTGTTGGCTGGTTCCATAGGCACCCCACCAAACAGCTGTGGAAGGACAATAAGTAATGACCGACATAGAAAATCCCCGGTACAGCCCCCGAATGCCATCTGTTTGTATTATTTTTCGGAATGCATCAATACCACCACTATATTTTGCAACTCCAGGGAGACCTTGTACCATTAGCCTCTGCGTCACCTGTAGAAATCGTTGATTCTTAGAAAAGATGTTTTCCTATTCCATCTTTTTTGATCCAAAATTCCACTTTCTTCCATTTTAACCATTTCTCCTGTTTTCTGTTCTTTAGATATTCACTTTCTTTCGTTTCCCTTTTTCCCTATTTTAAAAGTTTCCTTTCCTTTCTTTTAAATTTTCCTATTTTTTTGGTTCACGTTTTCTTTTATTCTCCTCTAAGACTAGTTTTGCCACTCTTTTTATCTCCTGTGGCTGGAAAAAAGGCATATACCACATCCAGAGGGACATAGTAGAGCTCTGAGATGAGTGAAGAAACCAGCCCCCCAACAGCATTGGCCAATGCAGTCTTGGTTGCATCTGGAATGTTCATATCTGACATCAATTTGTTTGTAGATTCCTTTGAGATCTCCAGAGTTGCCAAGAACATGGCTCTACCAGGAATTGAACCTGCGGCTGTGGTTCCAAAGCCTCTATACAGACCACGTATACCATCATTCTTGATTATGCTTTTGAAAAGACTGAATGCCTTCGTATGCACATGTTCTTTAGTTGCTACTTGCATCCGCGTCTTCAAAAGAGAGATGGGATATAATGCGGCAGAAACTGTGGTGAACAAACCAATCCCAT
The DNA here is from genome assembly GCA_037176905.1 of Azolla pinnata. NCBI lineage: Eukaryota > Viridiplantae > Streptophyta > Polypodiopsida > Salviniales > Salviniaceae > Azolla > Azolla pinnata. The sequence continues at coordinate 50,421 of JBBBWG010028279.1, forward strand.
AGACGTTGAACTTCACCTTGTCGATCCTGCCATTACAAATTTGCACCGGTTAACCTGGAAATATTTCAGAGTGTAATTTTCAGTGTCTTTCTTCCCCCATGAATACACCACGCCCACCACATGCCAAACAGGTCTCTGCATTCGCAAGGCTTTTTATCTATTATTAAGCCACAGTGCTGTTGTCATGGATTCATGCAGAATTGCTCTTAGTCTCCAGTCATGAATGATGAGCAAATTATATATTTCAATGTCGGCCATGCCTAACATCAATTTATTAAGTGTGCAAAGGCCTGTGAATCCAGATGACTACCAGATTCCAATCCAAAATGCATACGAAACCAGTCATGAATGATGAGCAAATTATATATTTCAATGTCGGCCATGCCTTTTTGACGCAGCCTAACATCGATTTATTAAGTGTGCCAAGGCCTGTGAATCCAGATGACTACCAGATTCCAAGCCAAAATGCATACGAAACCAGGATACCCTCATTGGCACATACACCCTTCTATACTCTCATTGGAATGGCGAATGGCACATGACGTAAACTGAGCAGGAAAAGCATATCAGAAAAAAGAAACAGGCAAAAAAAACATCTCTATCCATTAAGATTCGAGAAATGCTTGTTTCTTCCCCTCCTCCCTTCAAAGGACTTGTAATACTGCCACGTCTTTTGTTCTCGTCAGAATTCCCTTGCAAGAAAACGATTCTCTTCAAGGAATACTGGCATTGTTGAGATAACACACAAAACCAAAACCTCGGTGAATTACTCATCATCTCCGTCTTCTCCTCCTCCTCGGTTGCATAGAAGCGTGTTTGTATGGGCAATAATAAAGAGGACCCTTGCGATCTCAACTACCACAGAGAGCAGTGAGGATCTGATGGCAAGGATTTCGAGGGTTCAGCACTCCTCCGAGGAGAAGAAGCCCCTTTGTCAGGCCTCTTTCATTTTCTCTTCCCCAATCTTTCTTTCTCTCTTCCCAATGTCGCTGCATTGTAGAGATCAAGCAGGAAGCACATAGGTAAAAGGGGGGAGCATCGTACCGTTCCCAGCCGATGTCGGTGTGAGGAGAGCGACGAGATTCCGGGTCAGCCTCGACGTTCATCGTCCATGTAGCAGAAGCAGCAGGAAAATCAGAGGGCAAAGACGAATCCAAAGGCAAAAGAAAAAAAACAGGGAGAGTTCGGTTCTTTGGCAAGAAGAAGAGAAGGAGAAAATGATATCAGAGCGAGGTTTCGATCCTCGGACCTGTGGGTTATGGGCCCACCACGCTTCCGCTGCGCCACTCTGATTTATGTGTTCACAAAGGCTCCACAACAGTTTTTATACCCTTTTCACAAGCCTTTTTAGATCCTTTTCCCACAACCAGACTAAGTTTCCAGTTACTGTTATGGAGAATTGTTGTATCAGGATGTAGATTTTAGATATTTTCTCCCGTTCACTTCTCTCTAGGATTTTGTCCGAGGAAAAGAAAAGAGATTTATAAAGCTTTAGCATCAGGCTTAACGAGTTTTAAACGAGACAAAAATGGACAAATAGACACACTAATCGACGATGCATAAAATTAAACAAGCAAATTCTTCTAAGATTGTGTGCGCTGTATAGCTATAGTTGTGTACAGAACGGAACGAGTGTTGTTTTTATACGAAGTGCTGGATGTTCAGTTGCGGGCTGCGAAAAAGAAAAATTGCACGGCGGAGGCCGCATGTGAAAGTTTGGAAGGCATCTCCATTCTGCAAAGGGTAGGACAAGTTCTTTCCTTCTTCTTCATCGTTGCTTTGCAGACACCCTTGGGGATCGCTTCATACCCAAGCCTTTCCAAAACGCGTGCGCTCGTGGTCTCGAGAACCTCGGCGGTGGAGCTGATCGGAGGTCCTGGAACACCATCGATCGATTGGCATTTGGATTCCGACGGCGTTTGTTGGCATCAGGAGCTTTCGCCATATGTATTGGGCCCGAGCTGAGTCTCTCGTAAGCGGTGCAAGCGATCCTTGCGCGAAGAGATTAAAAAAAGAGAAAGCACAATCCCCGTTCGGATGAATCTTTATTAGGAACACCTGCATCAAGAAGGGTTAGCTCAACACAAAACCTCACAATCTCTTTCGCGTAAAGTTCACCATTAGGGTTAGGTCCAAGGTTTAGAGTTCAAGGTTAGAGGCAGGGTTAGGGTTAGGCATTGTGGAGGGGTATTTGGTGAAAATAGCAAAAACTCTTCAGGGGAGATGCTGTTATTGTCTGTTTCTTTACTTTCCCGATGTCCATCATTCATCATCACGAAACAGAGCAGCAAAATTCTCTGATTTCTTCTGGCGTTTTTCAGTGTTAGGGTTAGCATCAGGGTTTAGAGTTTAGGATCAGAGTTAGGGTTAGGGTTTAGGAGAGTTTAGCGTTAGGGTTAGGGTTAGGGTTTAGGAGATTTTAGGGTTAGGGTTAGGGTTAGGGTTAGGGTTTGTGGAGGAGTATTTGGTGAAAATAGCAGAAACTCTTCCTCTGTTTCTTTGCTTTCCCGATGTCCATCATCATCATCATCATCATCATGAAACGGAGCAGCAGAGATCTCTGATTTCTTCTGGCTTTTTCATGGCCGATATCTTCTCTTCGTGAGCATCCAAACATGGAGGAGCAGGGGCGGCGGGTGATGGATGCTCTGGAGTCGAAACTGCAGCGTATGGACCTCTCGGAAGAAGACGGACGAAGCAGAGTACAGGCCATGGTGGGTATTGGAAAAGAAGAAGAAGAAGGAGAAGACGGAGAAGGAGAAAGAGAAGGAGAAGGAGAAGGTGCAGGAATCTACAGAGCAGGGGGATCGGCCGGTTTCAGAGATGAGAAAGGAAACGTGAAGCAAACCATGGTCGAAGGAGTTAGTAGAAAGAGTGTCATCCCGCGGGGGATCGGTAGAAACACTACCCCCGGAAAGGTTCTATTGTTGAAGGATTCCAGGGCTTCCAAATTCACTTCCCTGACAGGGCCTTGCTGTTCTTCCCTCTACAAGAAGCTTGCAGAAACATGCCCTGGTTTGATTCATCTAAAACCTGTGAAAGATCCAACCCAGAAGTCCATTGCGATGCTTTTCTTTCAGAATTGGGATATGGCAGCAAAGGCATTGGTTTCACTATGGAGGCTTCGTATTCAAGGAACACATGCCTGGATACCTGACCTTGTCTGGAATTCGTTCGACCATGGTTCCCATGTGCAATCCGTAGATAAGGGGATTGGAGAGATTTTCCTCGATCATTTGCTGAAGCTGAGAACAGGAGAGTGTGTGATGAATCGAAAGACGGAGCTCAAAAAGGCCCGTGACGAGGTAGCAAAGGTTAAAGCAAAGCTGAGGAAGAAGAACCTCTTTGATACGTGGTCACGGCTAAACGCACAAAAGGCGGATATTGTTATGCATGTTCAGATGATGATCGATCATATATCAGAATATTCTAATGTTCTGAATGCACTAGAGGTGATCGTATGCTCCGCGACTAGTCTGGATAACAATGCTGGTGGTCGCTGCCATCTTGTGGATGATGCACCGTTGTTGAAGCTCAGAAATGACTGGTCGTGGCATCAGATAGAGTGCCTCATAGAGCGAGAGACTCACCGTTTCAATGAACGTTTGCCTATCTATGCAAAACGCAGCGAAATCCTGCGGTACATTCACCATAACCAGGTAGACATTCTTATGTTCTTTTGCTTCATATCTTCGGGGTGTTGTGGTCGTTATGTTATTTACTTTTGCGGAAAAGCGAGAGTATGCGGTCGATCTCAAGCATGAGTAGAAGTAGTTTCTGATGTTTTCAGAGTGGTTTGATTCTTTGAGTTTCCATCTGGAGTGTTTCTCAAGTTTTCCTGCTTAGGTTCTATTTCTTTGTTTGCAAGAAATTTAAAACCGAATTATTTCAGAAATACAACATGTTTCTTGACCTGATCCTAAACCGAGAAATGCGTTTCCAATGATACTAGGTGGTAGTCCTGAATGCAGAAACTGGTTCAGGAAAAAGCACCCAACTTGTTCAGTACATTGTGGATGCTGGTTTCATGAAAGATGGGCTCTCAGTGGTATGCACACAACCCCGCAAGCTTCCGACACTTGCCCTACATCAACGGGTTAGTGAAGAATGCAAGGGATGTGGCCGGCATGATCCTCTTGTTGGTTGCTTAACCAACATCGCTTCTTGCATGGGCCGCCGCCTTCCACGTATTTTATATTGCACTGACAATGCCCTTTTGCAACTGCTACTTGTAGATGAAAGGCTTAAGCAGTTTGGGTGTGTGGTCGTCGATGAAGCACATGAGCGGAGTCTCAACACAGATCTGCTTTTGGCAATGCTGAAGAAATGTTTGACACTTCGGCCTGATCTCAAATTGGTTATCATGTCTGCTACTGCAGACACGGCATTGATGTCCAATTATTTTGGCGCTTGTGCGATCTATCAGGTGGCAGGTCGAAGCTTTCCTGTGCAGTGTATTTACGAAAAGGGTGAGGAGGACGACTTCCAGGACATTGACACGAGTAGGCAAAGCTATCCAGCAAATAGCCGCCATGTTTTGCATGTGGTTAAGGTCGTGAGCAGTATCCACTCAGGAGAAGAGGCAGGAGATGTGCTCGCGTTTCTTACATCACAATCAGAAGTGGAGTGGGCTTGTGCCCAACATTTTGGTTCCTCAGCCGTAGTTCTCCCGCTCCATGGTAAAATGCAAGGTGGTGAACAGCAGTTAGTGTTTCAGCCCCCCCCAGTTGGGATGAGGAAAATCATCTTTGCAACAAATATTGCCGAGACTTCGCTCACGATCCCGGGTATCAAATTTGTGGTGGATTGTGGATTTGCAAAGGAAAGCTGCTTTGATGCTTCAAATGGAATCACTGTGCTCAAGCTATGCAGGATCGATAAGAGTGCAGCCATACAGCGTGCAGGCCGTGCTGGCCGAACACAGCCTGGTGTTTGCTATAGACTTTATAGCGAGCGCGACTTTGAAAATTTGGCACCTTGTAGGATGCCGGAAATAAAGCGTGTGCACTTGGGCATAGCTGTTCTTAAGCTTATGGCCCTTGGAGTGAAAAATGTGCAGTCGTTTGATTTTATCGACTCACCTAGTCTCACCGCAATTGCCCTTGCAGTTAAGCATCTGGTGCAGCTCGGCGCCATTTGTTACGACCAATGTGGGATGACACAACTGACTACACTGGGATGGCAGCTTGCTAAGCTCGGGGTCGAGCCGCGCTTGGGTTTCATCGCAATTAAGAGTATATCGGCAGGCCTGGGGATGGAGGGTCTGGTGATTACAGGTTTGCTGTCTTGTTCCGGCAGCATCTTCTTCCGAGCTGGCTCGGAGGAGGAGAAGCAGAAGTCCGATCGCTTAAAGATGAGGTTTTGCCATCCCTGCGGCGACATTTTCACTTTATTGACTGCTTACCGCGAATGGTCGATGGAGCCCAGGGAATCCCAGAACAGGTGGTGCTCGAAGAATAGTGTCAACGCGAAATCGATGCGGAGATGCCGAGATTTTGTGCTGGAGATGATGCACTGCCTGAGAGTGGATCTCAAGCTCGTCGTGTCGCAGGAATGGTCATGGTCTGTGGATGGTCCTGAAGAAAGCAATGTGAAGCTCAGTAAAATCTTGCTGTCTTCCATGCCAGAAAATCTAGCCGTCTTTTCTGGGCACGACGCCACCGGCTACGATATCGTTGGCTTGGGAAAGCAAGCGTCTCTGCATCCTTCATCGTCGCTCTTAGTCTTCGGTGCTAGGCCTTGGTGGGTTGCATTCGGGGAATTGCTGTGTACGACCCGGGAGTATATATCTTTGGTCACAGTTGTGGAGCCCGAGTGGTTTCCGGAGATCGATGCTCTTGCTTCCCACGACTTCGCTGCGTTACAGGACGGTGTGATGCACAGAGCAGCGATCCCTGGCTTAAGCAGGTGCGTGCTTGGCAGAATCTGCGGGAAGCATAGCGCGCGGTTGCCATGTCTCGCGCGTAAAGTCAAGGAGAAGCCCGAAGACAGATGCATCGTGGAGGCGAGCTTCGAGAGCCAAGAGCTGTGCGTGTACACGGCGGCGAGACTGATGGGGAAGGCGATGGCGCTGGTCGACGAGGAGATCAAGAGAGCGAAGCGATGGCTAGAGGACGAGTGCGTGGAGAGGTCGGTGTTCGAGGCGGCCCCGGGGAAGAGCTCGCCGGTCATGCTGCTGGGCTCGGGCGCATCGGTGAAGCACGTACTGATGCCCGGCGAGTACACGAGCGTGCTGGTCTCGAGCGTGGATCTAGATATCGCGGAGGAGGAGCTCGCGTCGAAGCTCGACGGGTTCACGGGAGGGATCGGCGGGTTGTGGCGGGAGTGGTGTGCGGGGAGCGCAGCACGATGGGGGACCCTAACGTTCGGCTGCCCCGAGGACGCCGCGAAAGCGGTTTCGGCGCTAGACGGCGCCGAAGTGGGCCGTCTCGTGCTGCACGCGAGGCCGTGGATCGCGTCGACTGCGGTGGGAAGGCCTCCGCTCCAGGCCGTGAGCGCGCGGCTCACGTGGCCGAGGCGCAGGGCGCGAGGCCATGCCATCGCTCTCTGCCGGTCTCAGGGCGACCGGGACCGCGTCATCGCATCGTGCTCCGGGATGCTCGTGGGCGGGGAGCGGATCACGTGCCGGGTCGGCAACAACGTGGAAGAGCACGCCGTGTTCGTGAAAGGGGTGACGTCGGAGATGACGGAGGCGCGGCTCGCGGACGCGCTGCGGGCGGCGTCGGGCTGCGATCTCCGCGACGTGTTCGTGCCGCGGCTCCCCGCCGCGGAGCAGCCGACGGGGGACGGGTGCGCGGAGGCCCTCGCGCGCGAGATCCAGCGGTTCGTGCCCCGCGCCAAGTTCCACGCGACGGTGGCGGCGGCGGGCGGCGGGAGCCCCCGCTTCCGCGCGCTCGTGAAGTTCGACGGGAGCGAGCACGAAGGGGCGGCGCTGGCGCTGGCGCACCTGCGCGGCCGCGCGCTGCTGCCCGTGTGCCAGCCGTGGCAGGTGATCGCGTGCGACGAGGAGTTCTCGAGCTCGGTGCAGTGCCCGCCGGCGGTCTACCGCGTCCTCAAGGGCGAGCTCGGCGAGCTGGTGATGGCGCTGCGGCAGGGGAACGAGGGCGCCGTGGAGCTCGCGGCGCGCGAGGACCGCCCCGCGGGGGGCTGCTTCGTGCACATCGCGGCGGGCAGCCTGCGGGAGGCGGCGGGCTGCAAGGCGGCGCTGGAGAAGCTGATCGAGGGCACGGAGCTGGGGAGGCTGCTGGAGGCGGCGGAGCTCGAGAGGCTCGGGGGAGAGGCGGGGGCGATGCAGCTCGTGTTCACGAGGGAGGGGCTGCAGCTCGCGAGGGCGGTGGGAGCGCAGACGAGGACGGCGGTCGTGTGCGAGAGGCGGCGGCGGGCGGTGAGGGTGTACGGGGCGGGCGAGCGCAAGCGGAGGGCGGCGCGGGGCCTCGCGAGCGCGCTCGAGCAGCTGCGCGACCGCAGGAGCTTGCGCGAGGTGCGGCTGCGGGGGGAGGGGAGGCCGAGCGGGCTCATGCGCGAGGCGGTGCGGAGGTTCGGGGTGGACTTGGCGGGGATCGGGGGGCGGGAGGCGGGCGCGTACGTGAGCCTCGACCACCGGCGGCAAGTGCTGGTTGTGCGGGGGTCGAGGGAGGAGGTGAGGAAGGTGGAGGAGCAGGTGGAGGAGCTGTGCTCGGAGCTCGGCAGGGCGGCATCGGCGTCGGCTTCGGCGTCGGAGAAGAGCGATGGAAGCGGAAGCGGAAGCGGAAGCAGCTGCTGCGGTATATGCTTGTGCGAGGTGGAGGAACGGTACGCGCTGGCGGGCTGCGGCCACGGCTACTGCCGGAGCTGCATCCGGGGCCAGATCGCGTCGGCGACGCAGCACCGCGAGGGCTTCCCGCTGCGCTGCGTGCGGCCGGGCTGCGGCCAGGGGCTGCTGGCGGCCGACCTGCGGGAGCTGCTGAGCGAGGCGGAGCTGGAGGAGCTCGGGGCGGCGTCGCTGTCGGCGTGCGTCGCGGCGTGCCCGGGCCGGTACCGCTTCTGCCCGACGCCCGACTGCCCATCGGTGTACCGTGTGTCGGGGACGGCGACGACGGCGACGGCGACGATGGTGACAGCGACGGCAACGACAACGACAGCGACGGCAGCGACAGCGACGGCAATGACAACGACAACGACGGCAACGACGGCGACGGCGACGGCGACAGCGACGGCAATGACAACGACACCGACAATGACCTTCTCCTGTGGCGCCTGCGGCGGCTCGCGGTGCACGCGCTGCCACTCGGAGCCCCACGCGGGGCTGTCGTGCGCCGAGTACGCGGCGGTGCGCGCCGACCCCGACGCGTCG
>JBBBWG010028290.1:0-14522 GCA_037176905.1 Azolla pinnata
GGTTGGGGCATATGTTAGGTTGTACACCTCCATGACATAATAGAAGATTTAGGGTATTACCCACATTTCTCAGGCTTCCAATTGCTGTCGGTAAGGATGTCAATGAATTCATGGACACAGACAGTCTTTCAAGTCGTACAAGAAGTCCCACTAAACAAAAATTGGTTATAACTGTCAGCCGGTCATTGTCATTGCACTTGTTATAACCATAAAAATAAGCACACCATATGGGAGTCTTGATCAATTTAATGAAATTCGATCCCTGAATCTATGACTTACATTCATCTGGTAAACTTGTAAGTCTATTGTCATCAATGGTAAGAACCTTCAGATATTGAAGCTTTCCTAAGGTAGAAGGCAATCTCTGTAGTAAATTTTCAGACACCATCTGCAAAATGCACCATAATAAAACTAATAATAACTGTAAGCAGAAAAATAAAAATAATTCATAATTCCAAAATGCTTTCCACCACAGCTGAAAAGAACCAAATCCTATTTAAGTTTCGAAGTAGAAACTACATGTTCAATTTTGCAATGATCGAATATGAATGAATAAACATATCAAAGCCAAGCAGCAGTCACTATTATCAATAAAAAGCTGAATTTTAAATGGATGCTATACATTTTCGCCCCTTGAATCAAAGTCAATAGTAGATATGATTGTGTTTTGAAAAGAATAATAGGAGTATTAACAATCAGGAACTATGTCTGCAAGGTGGACAGTAGTATCTCACAACGTACATCCTGCATTGCAAGTTTTTCATCACCATTCAATGCATGTACGTACTGCATCATAATTCTCTAATCAATAATAAAACAATTTGTAGGACCTTGCAACATAACACATATACAGCATCTCAGTTGGAAGGCAATATGTATTTATTTAAAAAAACGAATAATCCACACACTGCTTTAGATCTTTGGCACACTTCCCTCCACTGTAAGAGCAAGATATAGTCCTCAATTACTGATGACTGGTTCAATATCTTTCAGGCATTTGAGACCCCATTATAGAAACAGCATTGAGCCTTATAAGAAAGTCATCTGTGCTAGAATACTCAAAAGACTGATCAAATTGTGCAGAACCATCAATAAAAAGTTACTATAAAGGCACTGATTGGCATGCACAATGAAAGCACAATGTATAGAAGTCTGAAGACTGTCAAGAGTGTGCATAGTGGAATAGGTAGCATCTCGATGCACAACAATGGCCTTATAAATGATAACGTATATTAGATAAGTTTGGTCAGCATATTGACATTTGAGGAGCTTTATTTGTGGTTTGGACAGAAAGAATTCATACCAAGCGTTGCAAATTAGCAAGTCCACCAATCTCTACTGGCAATTCAACTGCATTGGACACTTTCAAAAATAACTTAGTTTCACTTCGAAAATTATAAATCTCTACGGGCAATTCAACTGCATTGGACACTTTCAAAAATGACTTAGTTTCACTTCGAAATTTATAAATCTCTATGGGCAATTCAACTGCATTGGACACGTTCAAAAATAACTTAGATTCACTTCAAAAATTATAAATCTCTAAAGGCAATTCAGCTGCATTGGACACTTTCAAAAATAACCTAGTTTCACTTCGAAATCTATAAATCTCTAGGGGCAATTCAACTGCATCGGACTCTTTCAAAAATAACTTAGCTTCAATTAGAAAATTACATAGTTTCGTATAACTGTTTCTCTCCATATAGACAACATCATAACATTTCGTATATGGAAAATATAGATGGTAGCAGGAAATGGGCAACCTACCCAGTTTATTATGTGTCACATCAAGTGTTCGCACACTCCTTGAGAGATCAATCACTTCGTTTGGCAAGGCCTGTAAATTGCAAGATAAAAAATGAGCTCCAACCGTAAATAGCAAATAACTAAAAACTATTCAAAGGCGGTTCAATATAACATCAAGAATTTAAAATTTTTAACACGTGAGAAAGGACCCATATTCTTTGCATTCTGCATTCGACATTTTATGAGTTTTCAAGAAAAGATCTGCATCTGTAGCTGTGTTGCATAGGCAGGAGGAGTTGTTTCTCATGGATAGCAAAAGTGCACTTTTTCTCTCATATTTCGATACAGACGCTCTCCATTATGCAAGAGCCCACTTTCTTCCATGTTGCAAAATAATGCCTTCTGGAGGTGAGGTTCCATATATTTCTTGGGGTGATGGGTGATAAAAAATTCATGGACATCTAATAGTCTACATGCAAAGCATATGTACTGTTATATCACACCATATTGTAGCAAGCGATCGGATATGGAGGTTCTGAATTACAGAATGCTAGCCATGCAAAAACAGCAAATTTTGTCTTCAAACAGACAATCATTTCCTTTAATCACCCGCACAAAATTTTGTCTTCAAAATCATCCCTTCCTCATATTCGTTTCAAAAATGAAAAAATTCCTCAGTCTCTATTTGAGTTCATCAATTTCCCATTTTCTCTAGAAAATGTTCGAATCCTTTGTTCTCTCCTCGTACTCACAGAAGAAAATGGCCTTTTTCTTATTACTGATATCATCAATTCCTCGTCTTCTGTTCAGCATGATACAATCTTCATTTCTACTGTCGAAACGGTCTCTTCTTCTTCCCCAATCAAAAAGATCCTGCTTCCCTGCTTTCGTAGGAGCTTTTCTGGTTTCACGCTGAATTTCCGCTTTTTCACATTCTTCCATTGTTGCGCGTTTCGTTTCTGCTTCTCGGTTTGATCGTTCTGCGGTGAGCGAGGAGAGGCGGAGGCGGAAGGAAAGATCTCCTCACCTTGAGGCTGGAGTCCCGCAACCCGACGATGCCGGTGGTCTTCCATTTAGCAGCTCTATTGGCACGCGCGACCTGCTGCTTGCTCATACAGCAACCCATTCCGACGAAGAAGAAGAAGACGAAGACAATGATGATGATTTGATGATGAAGAAGACGGAGATGGAGATGTGGAGATGGAGATGCAACAGCGGCGGCGGCAGCAGCAGCGGCAGCGGCAGCGACACAGAGAGCGTAGAAAAGATGAAGGTACATATACGTATGCGTATATGAAGCGTACGTGCAGATGTCGTATATTCGTATATTTAATGCATACGTATGTATATGTATGTATGTATGCATGTACGCACACATGCATGCATGCACACTGATGCACATGCATGTGCATCCAGCATGCGCACATCCGATGCATACATGCGCACGCATGTGCATCCGCATGTGCGCATCCGATGCATGCACATGCACAACACGCATGTGCATCCATCCACATGCATTCATCCGATGCATACATGTGCATGCGGGGATGCATGCATAATATGGATGGTATGTGGATGCCGGTATGTGGATGTCGGTATGTGCGCATGTACGCACGCTCATGCACATGCATGTGCAATCCATCCACATGCGTTCATCCGATGCATGCATGCGAGGATGCATGCATAATATGGATGGTGTGTGGATGTCTGTATGTGTGTGATGCATGTATGCATGCTCATGCACATGCACTGCGCACATGTGCATCGATCCACATGCGTTCATCCGATGCATGCATGCGTATGCAGGGATGCATGCATAGCATAGATGGTATGTGAATGTCTCTATGTGTGTATGTGCATGCATGTGCCTCCATGCATCACATGCATGTCAGGGTCATTATGGGCATAACCTTAGCAACGCAATTTATGAAGGCTAATTTCAATGGTTTTAAAAGTAAAATAAGTGGGAAACCAGTTATCGTCGGATGGTCATTAGACAAGTGTGAACACTGAACACCAAACACACCTGGTTCCGAGAAAAAGATCCTTTCATTTATAGCATCTTGAGGCCCTGTGAAGACTCTCTCTCGATGAGGCCAAGCTCTTAGTTATCGAATCTGTTATCTTGTCAGCTTCGGAAATATAAACCCAAGGTAAGAGTATTTTGTGGTCTAGGTGGGCACAGATAATATTTTCTGGAATCGTTTTCAGTCCTTTGCTCAAGGGTGTCGATCGATGCGATTAAGCGCCCTTAACCCAACTCTATCACCTCTGATCTTCTCTAATATTGCTCATCAATTGTAGATCCGCAGTACATGCGCCTCATGCATCGTAAGCACTCAGAGCATCTCATTGCGCAAACATCGTTGGGGAGTTTTCTTTTTTTTTAATCTAATATAACAAACATCAGATGATTATATTTGTGATTGATCGTTGTTCTATTGTGATAGACAGACGATTGGATACAGTAACAGTAGTGAACCCCTCATCGATACCCCAATTTTTCCTTGTGCATACAAACAGAATGTCATAAGCAAGATTCGTACGTTAGTTAATACAAAATCTTGAACGCTAACCACTACATTTCTCTGACATTTTGCCCAGATCTTATCATTAAAAGAGATTGATCAGCTACTTTTTGAACCATTCTCCGGTTCAAACCGTGGCGACTAGGACAACATCGAGGATGTCAACTTTGAAGATTTTACAAGATAATAAGAAATCTCAGAAAAAAAATCACAAAACAAGAGCGACAAAGAGTCTGTACCGCAAAGAGACATGATCACAACGACATAATACAAAGTGAACTATTATTAGCGAGATGACCAGGTTGATTTCTTGCATGTAACAAGGATTGCTCATGAAAGATCATGAGATTCCTTGTCAAAGCAATGAGCCATTCCGTTTCAACGCCAATCTTTTGCGCCCTTCTAACTCGTGATCACTTTGTTCATCGCTTAAAATCAGCATTCTTGCCAGAGTCCCAATAGTGACAACCCCCAAAACCCATTTCAAAGATTATTTCACCATTTCTACGCCAATGGATCACAGGCACAGCAAAGATCTTCTTGATCAATGTGCGCTGCATATCCATTGTGATCAGAACCCAAAAAAGAAAAGATTCTTTGAAGCATAACTTCGAGGCCATCCAAAAACAGAGCATTTCGATGCCGACCAGATTCCAAAACAAAAGGCAGAGATGTGCGAATTCATCATCATCATCATCATCATCATCAACAACAACTTTCATCATCATCATCATCACCAACACCAGAAGAGAAGAAGAAGAAGAAGAAGAAGAAGAAGAAGAAACAAGTATTTGTGTACTAAACTGTGTACAAGAATCTATCTACGCACAAGGCAACGGGGTAGTTTTCTCCAGCCTTCGGGACAGACACATATGCAACACACACCCTAGGAAAAACAATCAAAGAATGCCTCCGAGGCTTTCTCGGTCGAGTCCCCCACATAAAACCTTAAACCGAAAAACAGTCGAAAGAATTCTGCCCTACTAATATGTACACAAAAACCCCCACAACACAACCATGGGCAAGAGGACAAGAAAAACCATTTCTCAGCAACAACAACAAGGGAGGGGTATGGAAAAAATTGCTACCAACCTTTTGCTTGCTCCCGCATTGCTCCACGCGCCCGCGAAACATGTTTCGCACCGAGATGGCCCGACGGAGGTGCCGAGAACCCAGCAAACACATCTCAAGAGGTCTGCGGGAGCAGCTTGTAGAGCTTCCTCCTAGGTCCGGAGGAGGACGAGACGGAGCTGCTGCTGTTGTTGGGGGGGCTCCCCATGAACCTCGCGCTCTGGAAGTCGAGCTTGCCGTGAAGATTTGCTGACTTGCACCGCCTCAAGCCGAGGCTCGGCGGCGCGATGGGGAGCGCGTCGGGGATCGCGGGGCTCGACAACTGGAATCGAGCCCGGGGCTGCAGCTGGAGCCGAGCCTGCGGAGGATGGAGCAGCTGAGGCGGCGGAGATGGAGGGTGATGCGAAGCAGGTTGGGGCTGATGCAGTTGGGGATGGTGCAGTTGCGGCAACGAAGGCTGAAGCGGGTTCAGCTGCGGCGCCAACGGCAGTTGGGGCGGTTGCAGATTCAGTTGAGGCGGTTGCAGATTCGGTTGAGGCGGTTGCAGATTCGGTTGAGGCGATGGCAGTTGACGCAGTGGCAGATTCAGTTGAGGCGGTTGCAGATTCAGCTGAGGCGACGGCGGTTGAAGCGGTTGCAGATTCAGCTGCGGCGACGGCGGTTGAAGCGGTTGCAGATTTGGCGGTTGAAGCGGTTGAAGATTCAGCTGCGGCACTTGGGCATGCAGCTGAAGCGCCTGCGGATGATGGCGCAGCTGCACCAGCTGGGCGCAATCGCTCGCTGCGCCCGGGGACCAGCTGCTCGACGATCGCGAGTTCGAATCGACGATGCTGAGCATGTGATGAAGAGGGGGAGGAGGCGGGCGGCTCCACTCGGGCAACCTGCCTGCGACGATCAGCGTCTGGAGAAGGGGCCCCGCATCCATGATGGCCTGGAGCAGCTTCCCTTTCTCCGGCAATCGCGGGCTCCCCGCCATGCCCCCACTGCTTCGATCCCTCCGCTGCTCGCCTTCTTGCCCCAGCTGGGGCAACGAATGCGCTTCGACCGATCTCGACGCAGGCATTGTGCCGCTGCTCTTCGTCGTAGCGCCAGAGTTGGGCAGGGTCGGCATCATCGCTTGGCTATGGCACGGGGTCTGGCAATGGCCTCCTGTGGAGCAGATGCTTGCAGCTTCCCATAGGCCCAGCTGCTCTCCGAGCAGTTGTTGCTGTTGTTGATGTTGTTGTTGTTGTTGTTGTTGATGTTGTTGTTGTTGTTGATGCTGTTGTTGTTGTTGTTGTTGTTGTTGTTGATGTTGTTGTTGATGTTGTTGAGTTTGTTGTTGAGTTTGTTGTTGATTTTGTTGTTGTTGTTGTTGTTGTTGTTCATTTTGTTGGGTGCTTGTGCTGATCTTGCCTTGATCCTCGATACACTCCATCCCCATCACTTCGGCAAGCGCACCCATATCGAACCCGAGGCCTCTCCTCGGCTCTTCTTCCTCCTCCTCCTCCTCCTCCTCCTCTTCCATGGAGCAAGGCGGATCGGCGGCATCGAGGAGGAGGAGATCCTCGAGCTCGCCCTCGGTCGCAAACTCCTCCAGCATCGACATCACCTCATCTCCCCCGCCATCGCCCAACGAGCCCGACTTCGGGCCCTCCGGCATGAGCTGCTGTTGATGAGGAAGCTCCTGCAATGGCTGCTGCTGGGGCACTACCAGCGAGGAGATCGCGAGGCTATGGAAGGAGTTGCTGGTCTGAGGAGGAAGCGGAGGAGGAGGAGGAGGAGGAGGAGGAGGTGAGCCCGAGAGCCTGGAGATGCAGCTCCGGAGCTGCTCACACTTGTTTCGGGCTTCGTCCCTCTCCTTCCGCACCGAATCGAGCAAGCCCCTCAGCCTCCTCAGCATCGCCTTGTTCAAGCTCATCTGGAACGCAGCCGCTTGCTGCGCGCTCTCCAGCTCCATCGATGTATGCGCCAGCTGCTGCCGAAGCTCCTCGATGCTCTTCATCAGCAAGAAGGGAAGACAAACAAAAAAAGGAGCAACGAAATCCGTGAGAAACTTGCCGATCTAAGCTAGGGTTTCCAGGGATTTAGGGCCCTTGTTACATGCATATACTAGAGCTCAATCCTACCAAGAAAAACATCGCAATGAGCTCCCAAAATTGCCCTTCAGTACTACTACCTTGACCTCAATTGGCACACAAGAAAACAAGGGGGAAAAGAAAAGGAAGAAAACCATGAGAGAAACACCGATCTAAGCAAGGGTTTTCAGGGATTTTAGGGCTCTTGTTACATGCACATATACGAGATCATAAATACCTGCCCTAGATCTAAATCCTACCGAGAAAAACATCGCAATGAGCTCAAATCGCCCCGACATTGATGCCTTGACAGCAAAACAAGAAAAAAGAAGAAGAAGAAGAAACCCCATGAGAAAAACGCCGATCTAGCAGGGATTTTCACGGGTTTAGGGCTCCAGTTACATGCATATGCGAGATCACAAATCCCTACCCCTAGATCTAATCCTACCAAGAAAAACAACACAAGGAGCTCGAATTGCCCCAGCATTGATGCCTTGAACTCAATTTGCATACAAGGAAACAAGGGAGGGAAAAAGAAACCCACGAGAAAAACACCGATCTAGCTAGGGTTTTCAGGGATTTAGGGCTCTTGTTACATGCATATACAAGAGATCGTAAATCCCTGCTCCTAGATCTAATCCCACCAAAAAAAAAAACAACACAAGGAGCTCGATTCGCCCCAACATTGATATACCCTGACCTCAATTGGCACACAAAGAAAACAGCCAGTTCCATTCTTTACTGACCCATGTTGATGCTAATTCTGCAGTTTCCTCACAAGGGAAGATCTCGGTGGCATCAGAAAAAAGAGACCTCCTAAGTGTATCTTTACATCTGCCAAGACGCATTTTGCTGCTCGATACAGAGTATGAAACCCATCGAATTCAGCTTCCTTTGGGTCAAAATGTGTGCATATACCGAGTAGACTCCTGTTCCCATCATCAAAGTATTCTCTTTGAATGCTCCACCGATCTCGACGGATGCCATTACCGAAACCTCAAGCTTCCATAGCTCAAAAGCTGTAAAAACACATATAACCAGCAAGTTTCCATAGCTCGAAGGCTGTGCACATCTTTCAGATGCTTTGGCATCGAAGTAATTTGCCATATTATTCAGCCATCCCTACAGACAATCGGCCCCAACTACTCTATCTATCTCTACGATGGATCAATCGCTCGATCAATCTCTCTTATGATATCAAAAATACTTCTTAAGAAACACAATGCATTTCCGGCAAAGTTCTTTCGCATGTTCTCCAGCTCTACAGACTTTCCCACGCATATACTGAGAAAATCCTGACAAGATTCTCTCTACAGGAATCTCCACGGATTCTCTGATATCAAGCATCTCTGGTATATAAGGAGCCTGCGGCGAGCATTTCCCCGGATCCTCTCTCTACGGAGTGAGTAATGTCTAGCAAGCTACTGTACAAGGGGGTATCAATCTCTGCAGATTCTCCGCATGGAATGTACATATACGACGTGCTCATTCCAATTCTTCTTTCCATCGCCAAGAACCCGGAACTAAGGAAAGCAAGCAGAAAAAACCGGAGCACGGAGAACAGCTTCGTGGCATTTTTGGACAAGCAGCAGAAAATAGAGGAGATAGCGGCGACTTACCTCCCCAGCGGAAGAAGGAGAAGTGGAGGAAGAAGAGTCCCACGGCAAGGGCAAGCAAGGAGGGGTCGCATCCATGAAGATTGAAGCCAAAGAATTCTCCATTGCTTTTGCTCGGAGGGAGAAAGCTTCAGAGGAAGCAGAGCGAGGATCGAGCGGGAAGCTTCAAGCCCACAACAAGCGGCAGAAGATGGGGGAAAGAGGAGGAAGAAACCATAGCCAGGCAGCACAAGGAAGAGGAAGAGGAAGAAGAAGGGAGAGATTCGGAGAGAAAGCTTTTCCTTGATTCTCTCAACCATCGCCTGCCATCGCTGCCTCTCTCTCTCTCTCTCTCTCTCTCTCCCTCTCCCTCCCTCCCTCTCTTCTGTGCTTTTCTTTCCACTTTCATCCATCGCCCATCATCTTCTCTCTGCCTCTTCCCGCCCGCGCCCAGTTCTTTCCTCTTTCATCCATCGCCCATCATCTTCTTCCACCTCCTTCTTGCTGCAGGTCAACAGAGTTCGAACCTGTCTCTTGACTTGACTTTGCTTGACTTTTCTTGAGTTTGCTTGACTTTTCTTGGCTTGACTTTTCTTGGCTTGACTTTTCTTGGCTTGACTTTTATTGACTTTGCTTGACTTTTCTTGACTTTTCTTGGTTTAGGGTTTTCTTGGCTTGACTTTTCTTGAATTGACCTTTTCTTTACTTTTCTTGACTTGACCTTTTCTTGACTTTTCTTTACTTGACTTGGATTTCTCTTCTGATCTTTGTTTTAGGGGGGGGCGGGGAGGGGGAGATCCTTTTGTTGGCTTGACTTGGCATCGTTTGACTTTGATCGATTTGGCTTGTCTTGACTTGATTCACTTGACTTGGATTCATTCGGCTTTAGCTTGACTTGATTTGGATTCATTTGGCTTTAGCTTGACTTGATTTGGATTCCTTTGGCTTGTCTTGACTTGACTTGGATTGACTTGGCTTTAGCTTGACTTGATTTGGATTCCTTTAGCTTGGCTTGAATTGGCTTGACTTGGCTTGACTTGACTTGATTTGGATTCCTTTAGCTTGGCTTGAATTGACTTGGCCTGACTTGGCTTGACTTGACTTGATTTGGATTTCTCATCTGATCTTTTTTTTTTGGAGGAAAAAAATATCTTTTTGTTGGCTTGACTTGGCATCATTTGACTTTGATCGATTTGGCTTGCCTTGACTTGATTCACTTGACTTGGATTCATTTGGCTTTAGCTTGACTTGATTTGGATTCCTTTGGCTAGTCTTGACTGGACTTGGATTGACTTGGCTTGGCTTGACTTGATTTGGATTCCTTTGGCTTGTCTTGACTTGGATTGACTTGGCTTTGCTTCACTTGATTTGGATTTCTTTGGCTTTTCTTGACTTGACTTGGATTGACTTGGCTTGGCCTGACTTGACTTGGATTCATTTGGCTTTAGCTTTACTTGACTTGGATTCATTTGGCTTTAGCTTTACTTGACTTGGATTCGCTTTGGCTTAGCTTGACTTTATTTGGGTTCCTTTGGCTTGTCTCGACTTGAATTGGGTTCATTTGGCTTAGCTTTACTTGACTTGGATTCATTTTGGCTTTGCTTGACTTTATTTTGATTCATTTGGCTTGTCTTGACTTGACTTGGATTGATTCGGCTTACCTTGAATTGACTTGGATTCATTTGGCTTAGCTTGACTTTACTTGGATTAATTTGACTTGCATTGACTTGACTTGGATTGATTTGGCTTGTCTTCACTTAACTTGGATTGATTTGGCTTAGCCTGACTTGCCTTGGATTCATTTTGGCTTCGCTTCCCTTTATTTTGATTCATTTGGCTTGTCTTGACTTGACTTACCTTGACTTGACTTGGATTTATTCTGCTAGTTTCCATCACATGCGATGTTTGTTGGAGCTAATGGTCATAAATCTTGACTTGGATACACTTTACTTGGCTCGACTTGACCTCGTTTCGCTTAGCATGACTTTACTTGGTTTGCGCCAGCAAATTACTTGTATCCTCACAAATCTCAACTGGCTCGACCTAACTCTTGACTTAGTCGAGCTTGGTTTGACTTGGCCCGACCAGAATCTGGGCTTGGTTTCACTTAACTTGATTTGAATTGGCTTGACTTTGCTTGACTTGGCCTAGATTGACTTGACTTGACATGACTTGATTCGGGTCGACCTAACTTCACCGTTCGGAATCGATTCCGGAGTCTGAAGCTATCTGCACAGATCGATTGGTGTTCACATTTGCGTCTTCCAGGCTACGTCCTCCCTGACACTCGAGATGACCCGGAAAAACAGAAAGGGATCCGGCACGAAACCCCGATCATCTTGCCGATAGACAGTGCTAGACAGTTAGTTCTCGCAAATTCACACGAGTCTGTGCAATAGATGCCACGGAATCGACGTCTCGTCGTCTGCACGATTCCCTTTTCCGATCAACAAAGATGCCAGCATTTTACCTCGAAAGCATCCCTGCAACTACACGGCGCAGAGGGCCACAGAAGATCTCTAAATGTATAAAAACCGAAACGAATCGTTCATCCATGTTTCTCGCGTTTCTGCGATCGTCGTCGGCGCTCGGAAGGATCGGGAGAGCGAAACAGGGAGGCGTAACTAAGGGAGCTGCAGCGGCTAATCTGGAGAGCTTAATGAAGGGATTTCAGAACTGGATTAAGGGCGGCGATCACTCGAACACAAAGTAAGATCACTTTTGAGCTGATCTAGATCTTAAGCAAGGGGGGGGGGGATTTTGGAGCTTAATTAAGCACTTAAACAACAATGTAGCATTCATTTTGTGCCAATTAAGCACTTAAACAACAATGTAGCATTCATTTTGTGTAGATTCAAGAAGTGTTGGAAAGACCCAAAACTAAAAAAAATCTTAATTAAAAATTGCTCCCAGCGAGGATCGAACTCGCGACCTTTCGCTTACGAAGCGAACGCAATACCACTATGCTATGGAAGCTCACTTTGTGATGCAAATTTTCCATAAAATACATATTATATTTTATTTACAAATATGGCCCATGAACTAGGCACTATAGAGCTGATATCATTTTATTTTCATAGTACACAAGAGTTCATACTCACATGCATTAGCTTGATTAAATAAGAGGAGAAAAAAAGAGGCTTTCATTACGATAATCCAGGTATCGCCGGACAGCAGCACAGAAGCTTTAAGGTCTGGTTTGTTCGGTTGACAGATCCATCGATCATTTGCCGATAGATCTGTGGATTGGTAGCTGACAGATCGGTCTATCATTTGCCGATACATCTGTGGATCGGTAGCTGACAGATCGGTCGATGGTTAGCTGACAAATTGCTGGATCGTTGAGTTGAGAGATCGATGGATCGTTTAGCTGACAGATTGCTGGATCGTTTAGCTGACAGATTGCTGGATCGTTTAGCTGACAGATCGATCGATCATTAGCTAACAGATGCGATTGATTGGTCGATCGATCCTTAGCCGATCGATCGTTAGCCGAATGGATGGATGGATGGATGGATGGATCGATCATTAGCTAACAGATCGATTGATTGGTCGATCGATCCTGAGCTGACTGATTGATCGATCGATCCTTAGGTGAATGCCAGAGTCGGAAGGGCCCTCTTCTGATCAGCTCGATCCGTTGCAGTCTGTGTGGACTCTGGCCAATTGACTTACAGTCTGTTTGCCCCTCCCTCCCACCAACCTCCCCCATCCATGCAAGACTTGTGGAATCGGCGCAAAGCTCGCGGGCTTTTAGGGTTCTGGAAAGATGGGCATATGCCCCTTTTTTTTTCCAGACAGAATCGAATCGACTCTGCAGCAGACGTTCGGGGGCAACCTGGGGTTTGGAAGATGCCAGCATTCCGCCCGCGTCACGAAGGATGCATGGCTCCGGAGATTCTTTCTCGCATTTTCTCTCTGCCCTTTCTGTTCACATCGATCTGGAAGGTAGCCTGAAAACGAAGAACGATCTCGACCGCTAGCAATTGCTCGACTCGAATCGATTCGATTCCATTAGGAGGTTTCAGACGCAGGGACGCGAAACTGCCTGCAAAGTTCCTGGATCTTTAAAACTTCTCCTGATTATCGTAACGACAGGAAGCAACTGATCTCACTTTGTGCTTGACCCAAGGCCAACTTCTCAGCATTTGCGTTGGCCTCCAGAGTTTCTATGATAACCAAATCCACGTTGATCTTATCGGCACATGCTTGCATGTACCGATAGATCGGCTCGACTTGATTTATTTCGCCTTGGCCTGAATCGTATTATCGTTATTTGCATTCCGCCTGAATCGTATCGTATTATCGTTATTCGCATTCCGCCCTCGAGTATCATGGACATAACAAGAGTCACGTCAAGATTCGATCTTATACCACAAGGAAGCGGTTGTGCTCAGAACATATCACACCATCGATTATGCTATTTGAATATTATACAGATCTACGATATATATCGATTCATTCGATGTTTCGAAATTCTTTATATACAGAGCTCCTAAAGATGCAAATCTGAAGAGGTCAATACTTAAAAATGTAAGAGGTCACGTGTTCGAACCTTGATACGACTTTTATCCTATCTTACGACTATCTTAAAATAAGATCTGTCGTTATTGTCTGCTAAACTTGGCTGGGCCCTGCTCTGCTCGCCCAGACTCTGACCCCACTTTGGCTACAGGACACTTTGGCTATATATCCTACCAAAGCTTCTTATCTTGTCTATCTTGGCATTTGATGTCCAACTTGAGCTATATACATATCTGGTCTGGGACCATCACAGTAAAAAAAAAACAAAGGTTTATCGTGGCTACTCGTACAGTGCCAGCTTGACCTAGGCATGTCTTCACCTGACTTGCCCCAAATCTTAGCTAGAGAGCAGGGGTAAAAACAACAGGAGGGCAAGGCGATGGTCAGAAAGCGCGAGCAGGTTTCTGTTCGCAGATCGCTGATCTGCCTCAGGAAGTATAGCCATTTATTTGCTTTCTGCCCAAGAGAACGCCGCCCGACTCGCTCTTGAAACTCGGTCATCGGACGTCTGCAGTCTCTGCCAGATACACACACGGCTCATACCACTCTGAAGGGCACTCTGTTACCATTTGGTATTCGTTTCGATGCCCCTCTTCTTCTTCTTCTTCTTCTTCTCATAAACTTATGTTTAGATTCAAACAGCACGACGATACAGCAGTATAAAAAAAAAACCTTGCTATCGAGACTATTTTTGAAAGTAACGATACACACGGCAAGGTCAACCTTCGAAGGTGCTACAATACAAATCGACTCTTCTTCTTCTTCTTCTTCTTCTTCTTCTGTCATTATTCATTATTCATTCCCATGCCCCTCTTCTTTCTTCTTCTTCTTCTGCATTTCTTCTTCTTCTTCTTCTTCTTCTTCTTCTTCTGCATCTCTTCTGCTTTTGCATTCTTTCTTCTCTTGATTTCTTCTTCTTTGCATTCCTTCTTTCTTTTGCATTCCTTCTTCTTCTTGTTAATCTTCTTCCTCTTCTTCTTCTTCTTGACTTCTTCCTCTTT